>OMLB01018394.1:18607-34862 GCA_900302555.1 Myripristis jacobus | reverse complement strand
ACCTCCACGAAATTATTATAACTAAAATTGTTATCAAAGTTTATGTGTCAGGTACTTTATGTTTCTTTGTTGATTACCTAAATAGACCTTTAAATAAAACATAACTCCCCCCACCCCCAGCTATATATCCAGTATTTCTATTACGCGACAATCGAAAAATATGCGAATCACCATAAAATTTCACTGATTGACCTAAAATTGGAAAGAAATATTAATTTTTGGTGTTTTAATGGCTTTATATTATTTCTAAGTACAGATTTTTGTTATTTATAACCAATGCGTTACAAAGTGTGAACAGGACATTGAAAACATATCATCATGTCAATTTCATCTTTACCCGGTAGTGCCCATTACATTAGGAACACTCATTAAATATGAAGCAAAAAAATGATGTTAATCATTCATTTAGAGACGTTAAACATTGGCTGGGGTCAAACTGACCCCAAACATAATAGGAGGGTTAACTGTTTTAGTTTGCATAAATGCCTTTTGTTAAGCATCTCAGTTTTTCCTTAACAGTATGTTTTTATTTCATATCATCACAATAGATAAAATCAATACAACCTCAATTTTTTATATGGTTGAGTTTATATTTTCATGCTATGTCATTGTACTACATAGGAACTGAAACTAGGAGATACGTTGCTAATAATGCCATATAGTTTGATTGTGAAATAATGTGTACCATTCAAAATGCCCATGGGGAAAACGGGCCATTGTAGCACCAGATAGTAACAAGATACAGTGACAAAAATTAAAAATAAAAAGAAGATCATGTAAACATACACAAATGGCATTTTCAGTACTGGAACATGAATGAAAGTATGGAAAAGTATGAATCAGCATTCAAAGAGTGAATAAAATAAGCACTGTTGTAAAAGTAGACAAAAATACATACACAAAAAATGACAAAATCGAAATATGAAAATACAGAAAAACATGACATAAATGCAATATTAAAAATAAGAAGTTTATAATTACTGAAAGAAATGTTCAATTATTGGAGACAATTATATATCCTGAACAAACAGAGTTTACATCCAGCCATATAAAAGAATCTGCTTATTATATAAAGCAGTTGTACAATTTATAACTGAAATATAAATTATATTTCAGAACCTGTGCCTATAACAAGAGGAACAATACATGGGTGCTCATTATCAGTCACACTATCTGCATTCAGTAAAGCTCTAGCTGAGAAAACACATTAGCATCCAAAAATAACAGGATTTTAAAAATTAAGATATAAATATGCTAAAACTGAGTATGTTTCTGATGATCTGTTGCCATTAATCACACAACCGTCTTTGAAAAATACCCAGAATTATCAAGACAGAAAATGAATAAACTTATGACTGAAATAATACGCACAAATTAAAACACACAAATGAAAAGGAAAAATGATAAGATGCTAAATAAGCGAATGTAAAATGTTATAAAGAAAGATTTTACACCTTACAAAAGCTATTCCTATAAAAAAAAAAAAAAATCTATCTCTTAACCTGACAGGTCAGAGAATTTTGTTTTTAGATTTATGAGGCTTAACAAATTTAATTGTATCTTTTCTATGCTTCTTTCCGCCTAAGTCATATATTTATATCAGTAAATTCAGTGGTGGCTTGTTTATGATCCAATAAAGAAAACAGAATTAAAAGACAAGAACTGCAGTTTCCAAAGAAAGATGGAGGCTTAAACCTGCCAAATTTATTACAGTGTGATTCATGGGGCCTTGAAACCAGGCTATTTTTTTTTTTTATAATTAGTCATGCTAATTATTGCCGAAAATGAAAAGTTGGTTAAAATAAATATATTAATTATTGATGATGCTCCACTTATGACTCTGATTTCCATCCATCCTTTAATTTTCCGTATTTATTATTCCTATTCAGAATCAGATAGGAGCTGGAGGATTGGTGCACATGCATTTGACAGCAGGAAGAGTAACACCCAGCACAGGTTGTCAGACCTTCACAAAGCCAACACACACATACACACACACACATGCATTCACATCTATGGGAAATTTAGAGCCTCTGGATTACATTTCAGAGCCAAATTTTATTTTGGAAGTCTTAGAAGAAAAGATGAAGATGAACAAACAGCAACTTGGGATCTCAGAAATATATTTAACATTTGTGAGTAATATTTAGTGACTCCCAATTAAAAAGTTTAATTACAAATGTTAACCTAAAACAATAAAAATGCAACAGAGGGCCAGGCCTGTAATTGTGCATGACACAAAAATGAAAGAATTAAAAAACAAAATCAGTCAGTCAAATCAAAGAAAATTTTTTAAGTTACATTTAAATTTTACAGTTCATTTTACAGTTAAAGTTAAATTTTCTAGTTATGTGAATAAGTGAAACTTTTTCTTTTTTTCCAGAATAATTTAGTGTGTTTACTGTGGGTTGATGTTTTATGAATGACTGCCTCCCTTTCATCTTGACTGATATGTGGCAAGCCTATCTTTGTGTGCTGTACTTCAGTGTTTTGACTCAGTGGGAACAGGCTGAAAAGACAGAAATAGTACTCATATATTTGGATTCATGCTCTGTTTTGATGAGCTTCAGATCCTTTAATTCAAAATGCCATCAAGATCTCTTGTTTGACATTCCTCAGTTGTAGGACTCGTAAATTGTACTGCATGGAATTTATGTTTATCTCTTGTGGGAAATTTCATCAGATCTACTGGGTAAATCATAAGTCAAAGGAGGGTTATGGAATACCAAATGGCAAAAGTATTGGTATAATGAGCTCAAAAGAAAATAAGGAAAAAATATACAGAAATATGTATGTCTGTGGAACATGCCATTATTAATTGCAAAAAAAAGGGAAAGGGAAAGAATGTTGATGCATTCACAGTTGAGAGAGGTGTCAAGAATTTATTTCAAATAAGATTTTGGTTTACCTTATGGTCCAGGTACTATTAAGAAGAAGATGATGGTGAAAGATGTGCAATTCATGTACTTGAATTTACCCAGAAAAAAAAAAACCGACAGCCGCTGCTGCAGTTAGCAACACTGGCCGCTAGGTGGCAGCCGCGGCGCGGCCTCTCTGCTAGCGGTGAAGAGCATGTACACAAACTGAGAAGGCTAGTTTAATGTTAGCAAGGTAGCGTTAGAGAGCTGCTTCTCCTGTGGCACTTTCCAGTTACGCTGAATAATTCAACATGGGGAAAAGAGACAATCGAGTGGTGAGTAATGTGTCAGCTTTATTTGAAAACCGTGAAACGTACTGATAAAGTTACAGTTAAGCTAGCTGTCCAAGCTAACGCAGAATCTGTGATGCTACGCCATAGTGCTCTTGGTAGTCTAACGCAATTGTTAGCTAGCAAATGCTAGCTTCAACAAGGCAAACCTAGGCCTTGACACCACTTTTGGCCGATTTGGGCACGTGTTATCAAATTGTTTATGTTGGGATGCACAGTGGTAACTGGTTTGCTGTATAAATAAATGTTTCTGTTTTATGAAGTGTCCGGTGCAGCGTTTTAGGCCGTTAATAGACGATGCGTTGGTCCTTAAAATTAAATGGCGCGGGCTCATTAACGGGAAAGCGGTAAAGCTAATTTGTTTTTGTTTCACACGCAGTGTCAGGAGCTGGTCATGTTGCGCAGTTTTTGCTCATTTCAGCTCATGTTTATTTATAGCCCGTTAACATTTGTGGTGCACAAACAGAAACTGCACGTTAAGCACAGCTATTTAGATAGTTTGTCGGTTGGGTAACGTCCTCGTTATAGCGTTATTCATGTGTTTAGCTGACCGGTTAACGGTGTCGTCTCCCCGGCTAGCACCCAGTTAGCCATTGCAATGTGCTTATTAACCCAGCAAAGCTAATTTATTAATTTCCAGAGATGCTCGAAGTGTCTAAACATGCCCTGCTCTCCACGTCGTGTTCCAGGCGTATGTCAACCCCATAGCTGCTGCCAGAGCCAGAGGACCCGTACAGAACTCTGGACCAACCATCCAGGATTATCTGAGCAGACCTCGGCCAACATGGTGGGTGCACTACAAGCCCCCAAACTGGGTGTCACTCACACTGATATTGTGCTACCTGATAACAGAGCAAGGTTATTAGATAGCTGCTGTTGCCCTTTGCTTAGCCATTTCCCTCTGTTGTCCCCTGCTTTTCATTTCGTGTAGCTTGCACCCGTGTCTGTTTGCATCACAGCTAGATGGAGTCAGTGGTACAAAAATAAAAGTGGCTGCAGCCCTTTCCTTTGGGTTGTATCCAGGAATCAAGTATAAAGCAGCAGAAAGCCTGTATTCTCCGGTGTGGTTCTGTGTTGGTGGGCTGTGGGGATGTGAGAGATGGGATTTCTGTTAAAGAAATTGTTTAAAAAAAAAAAAAAAAAAAAGAATCTGGTGGTTACCTACTCAGCCGCAAGTGAGCTGAAAAACTGGTTAAAGTTTGATCATACATGTAACAAATTCTGGACATCCATATAACAAACTGCACGTTCGCCAACACTGCTCCATATAAATCTTCTACAGAAAAACTGACTGGGAACTACGGTGAACAATATGGGGTTAAAGTATTATCATGATATTTCAGGATATTCGTCTGGTAACAGTGTTAATGACCATATGACAAAACACTTGAACATGATATTAAATGATTTCTATATTGGCAGCAACACACAGGTGCACGTGTTGAAATTTTAAAATCAGCATGAAGTCACACAATGTTTTTCTTGTACTACTTAGTTGAAACTAAGCAGCACCAACTAAACTTCCTATTAGTTCCTCATTTTGTAAACAAAGCAGTGACTCAAGGTGAGAAGAGTTTCAGGTTTAGTGTAAGATATAAATAGTAAAACAAAAACAAACACACAATGAATCTCAAATGTTCAGTGCAAATTTAAACAGATGCTCAATATATTAAAGAAAAAATACTGTTGAATCTTCAGTGCAGTGATTTGGTTATGCTGGACTGAAAAGTCAGTATAGTTTGTGTTTGCATTTTTTTTTTTTTTTTTTTTACCTCACATCAGTTGTTAGGCTCTCATTTTTACAATTCCTGGCTGTCGTCATGCACAGGTGACCCTAATTGAGTTCCACTTCTGCTTTTAGACTGTCTATATCATCTTCTCTTCACTCACTAATTTAGTTAATGCATACAACAGGCTAGCATTAGCTGTTAAGCTGCACATCTGTCTCATCATTCACTTACAGTGCTAGCATAATATTCTGGTTTGTTCTCTGTCCGATGGTTCAAAACCATGACTCAAAGGGCAAAAATGACCACAGAATTACTCCGCACAGATTGTGCTGCTAGATGCAAGTGCTCCAAAGATCAACAATTATGTGTTATGCCCAAAAGACCAGGACTCCAGGATTTACCGCTCTCTCAGATTTTACACATTTGTTCTGCAACATGCTGTCACCTTAGTAGCAAGCAGAGATTTACTTGAAATTACATGTAGAGTTTTCTCCATGAATGTATGTAATGTATTGTGGTGCTTTGAGCTAGAAGTGTACTTTTGTTCTCATCTGTTATTGCTTGGATAAGTTACATTTTCAGGTGTTAAACATGTTTTATCTTAAAATGTTTTAATTGAGATAAATAGGCTTGTCAGGTTCCTGCACCTTGAACATTTTGCAGAGGTTAAATCCTTCACTGTAAGCTTCCATATATTGGCGAGAAAAAACCAAAACCAACAGACTGTGAAACAGCTTCTATACCAAAACCAACAGACTGAGAAACAGCTTCTGTCCCAGCGCTGTGGCCTCCCTTGCTCCACTTCAGACAGACAAGACAGACAGTCAGACAGACACTCAAGGCTACTGTTATTCATTTATTATTCACTTACTATTTATTTACTATTTAAGCTGCACAGTCACTTTCTGACAATTTTACAGTTTGGGACACTTTTACAGCTTTCATAGCTGCCTTCATGTCTGCGTTAGGATGCTCCATCAGTTTATAGAGTATAAACATATCAGAATTGGCATATTTCAAAGTTTTAGTCTAATAATCGTTATATAACTGCAGGCACACATCCGCGATGATGGCAGTTTGACATAGTACTATTTTCGGAAATCATAGGCTATGATATTGTGTAGGTGCACGTGATGCAATGCTGTCAGAACCGACTGACTCAAGTGTGTCATTCAGTGCAAAATAATTAGGTCAAAAACGATTTAATATACTGCAAATACTAGTTGTTTATGTTTATTTAGAATTCATTGAGGCGGACAAGGCTACCACGTAGGCTACTGCCCAGTTAATTAATCTAAAACCAGTAACTTTTTTTTTTTTGTATTCCCACCGTTTACTTTTGGGGCGACCTGGTAACTCACCTGGTAGAGCGCCAACCACTTGTACCACACTATCTGCCGTGGGTCAGCCATCTCTTTATTTTTTTGATTATATTGGTAATGAGTTGTTGTGTCTCCTCATCAGGGAAGAGGTGAAAGAGCAGTTGGAGAAGAAGAAGAAAGGCTCCAGAGCCCTGGCTGACTTTGAGGATAAAATGAATGAGGTATGTTTCCATGATATAGACTAATGACATTTTAGATATATAGATAATAGCTGAATTCTTTGTGCATTAATAGCGGCTCCATTTGTGTCCATTTGTTGTCCATTTGTAATATCACATAATAAAGAACAGAAAACAAAAATGAGTACATTTACATAACACCACAATCACTGAGGATAAAACTCAGTGCAGATATCAAGGTGCTGCAGCAGACACTCGGTCTGGGGTTGTCATTTAACTTCAGGATCGACTGGTACACGAGTGTTTCAGTGTAACCCTATTGAAATGTAGAACCCTGTATCTCTGGTTTGATGGCAGCTGGACGCAGTCACTGTTCAGAACATGGTTGGGGTTAGAGACAATGTTGTTGGCCAGCCTCAGTACGTTTTTATGGTAGGCTGATTCATAAACGTTCTCAAGAGGGCGTCCTACAATCTTTGAACAGATTTTCATTTGTTGTAGCAATTTAGATTTTAAAGTTGTGGTCAGACTCTTGGACCATCGCAATACTGGAGAACACTTATAATCACAGAAGTAAAAAAAAATAACAGCAAAATTTGTTCATTAGCACCAAAAGTCCTAAGACATCGGAGAAAAATAAATATTTTGACACTTAGAGAGCCATTTTCTTCCTATCATGTTTTTATCCAAGTTGTTGCTACTATACATGAGGGCCATTCCTAACATGCTGTCTCCATATATCTCTATGTCTATGTCTGTGTATGGTTCTATGTATAAAATTCAGTGTGGCTCCGGATGAAGATATATATGCCAATGCGAAAGAATTGGTAATATATTGTGCTTAAGCTTAACTTATTTACTGTTGTTTCTCAGAAATGGAAGAAAGAACTCGCCAAAAACAGAGAAAAGTTATTGGGTGACAAAGACAAGGAGAAGGAGAAAAAGGCAACAGACAAAGACAAAAAGATAAACGACAAGGAAAAAGACAAGGAGGAGAAGAGAGAGAGAAAAGAGGTATGTCTCCCCATTTGAAATATTTGGAAGTCTTTGACCTGTAAACTGGCCCTCTATTCTTACCTTGGTTTTGTGTTTTTGTTCAGAAGAAGAGGAAGGAGAAGAAGAAATCCAACAGGGTGAGGAAAGCTCTCCAGTGTTTTGATGGCCTGCCGTGATACACTGCCGTATTTTAGTTAGTCTCATAGAATCCCACTCATTTCTTTTTACATTACTGCCCATCAGTGAATGACCTCAAGTCTAATGAGCTCTGCTTTTATTGTGTTTGGTCAAGCATTCTTCATCTTCCTCCTCTTCATCGAGTTCTGATTCCTCCAGCAGTTCTTCCTCAGAGTCTGAAGACGAGGTAAGGCATGCGGTTTTTGAAGATGACAGCATATAACATGAAGCACACCAAAACACTTCCTTTGTTACACAGTTAAATGAGGCTATTAGGCATACACCTCACCCGAACCCTGAAAATTTAAATAAAAATGAAAATTAAAAAAAGCAGCACTACAGCACATTGGACTTTAATTGGATGTCTGTTTACAGGATGAAAAGAAGAGTGTGAAAAAGAAGCGGAAAAGAAAGAAGTCAGCAGCCAGGAGACCATCAGACGGCTCAGCGGCCGAATCAGATGCCGAGAGCAAGGTTTGTTGATTTGTCATTCAGATTCAGGTTCAGATTCCTTTGTCATTCAGACATTACATCAGAGATGGAACGAAATAACGATGCATTTGTTCACGATAAAAAAATTGGATAAACACCATAAAAGAACAAAAGGAAAAAAAAAACGGATAAAAGAATAAAAAAACAGGTCAGAGAGAGGCAGTATAAATATATCAATATGTATGTGTGAAAATATATGTGCAAGATGTATGTACAGAACAATCGTAATAAATAGATATATGGAGGTAAACAGTGTGGCTGAGGTCTGCTCAGCATTTTGCACAGGAAAGTGTGAGTGATTCAAAGTAAGCACTTATCGTAAAATCTTTCAGTAAAAACCTTTGGTTCCCTTACATTGTTCTAATATTACTTCATGTTCCTCAAACTGCCAGTGTTGATTCTAAATGCTGTTGTATTTCTCCCAAGAAGAAAAAGAGAAGAATGAAGGAGGAAGGAGACAAGGACAAGGTAAAATGTCATCAGCGACAACTTTTTTTTGTAACCTTTTGGCGGTACTTTCCCAAATAGGAATTCCAACAAAGAATGAAGTTGCTGCGTGCCGCATCTTGCCGTGTCATTTTGCTATGCAACTTAAATCAAACACAGGTCAACCTCAGACATTGTAGAGTTCATTCACAGTTGTGCTTTAAACGTTTTGACCCACAGGATGAAAAGAGCCGCCGAAGAAAAAGAAAGGCAGAGAAAAGCCATAGAGACTCGTCCTCAGAGTCCTCCGCTGATTCTGAAGGGGAGGAAGGAGTAAGTATATTGTTAGATAGATGTAGATTAGGATGAAATGCTGGTAGGGCAGCCTTGAGTTAAAACACTGGATTCAACTAAATACCATAAAATATTTACTTGAACTGCTGTTGATGTAAATTTGATTCACCCTAGCACATGAAACAAAGTACTAAAACACATTACTAAAATGTAATTTTAGATATAGCCGCTAAAAGAAACTTGACGAGAAAAAAACTAAATTGGAGATAATAAATGTAGTCTGGCATAATTCAGTTGTGTTCTTGGCAAGGTCCTGTTTCATAGAATTAGCAATAGCACTGTGTCAATGCATCCCCAGGCATTTGGGTGTGTATTGCCCACCACACAACTGTTGAACATAATTAGTGGCTACATTCACATGCACAGAGTAATGTGGCTGTTGGCTACCCCCAATGAAGGCCTTATTAGAGGCAAACTGTTAACATGAAACTTTTGACAATGAGTAAATCAATTAATGCAATCATCCTGTTCAACTGTGGTGTTTTGCAAGAGAGAAAAAAACACAAGCACCCCCTCTCTTTTTGACTGAGCAGTTATGTAACTGTAATAAAGGTTGAAGAATTATGACCCCAGTAGAAGATGCAGACTAGTTGTGTTGTTGTGTACCTGTCACAGCAGCGTTTTAATTTAATCAGAGCATGATGTTACCTAGATAAATTACTATGTTGACATTGGCTCATCCAGAGGGAGGTAGCTTGACAAACATGATTGTTGTGCATATAAACTGTCATACATATTGCAAAACTAGAGGTTTTCTTTGTGAGCATACAAGGTCAGCCTGATTTTTGGGTAAATTCTGTCCTTGTGAAACATTGTTTGTGAAAAGCTCTGCAGAGGTTAAAGTGGGTCCAACTTTCCTGTGCTGTCATGGTCTCATTTGTAGTTTTACTTCCCCTAGGTTGAAGCCAAGAAGAAAAAGAGAAGTAGTGAGGAGAAGGACAGAATTACAGTGAGTGTCTTATCAGAATGACCTTTTATGGGCACAGAGGATGAATTTTTCTTGAATTTGGTGTAATGCAGCTGGGGTTGCTGAACATGCAGAGTAATAACAGAAGAAAGTTCGTAAGACATTAATCAGAATTAAACCAGGAATAAATACTGTTTGAACCAGGGGCGCAGTATCAACCAAAGTCAGTATTATGCCAAAACAGCACCGTTATCTATCATTAGCAGTTAAGCAGCTACACTGCCTGCCTGTGGTTCTGTGTTCGTGAACGCAGCCTGACATTTGCGCGACATTGTGTCAAAACTTATCACAAGAGTTGGTCACTGTGCACGGGGACCACATTAGTTAACAGAGACAACATAATCTTACATTCACCAAAAAGCACATTAAATCAGCCTTTGTAGGAGCATTTCGTGTGAAAATGGCCCAGGGGTTAATGAAGAGGACTGATGTGGAATTTATTTAAGCATGCCACCAAAATATGTCTGCCACTGTGTGTAATTTGCAAGAGCACAATCCACCCGCATGATTAAGCCAGGGTTTTAAAGGCCTGTTGATATCCCTAGCAAGATGTATTTGTGGTTTTGAGTACCTGTGGTCCGCAAAAAATAGTCACGCTCCTCTCTCTTGCCTTTCTCCCGGAGCTCTGGCAGCATGGTTCGTTTAGCCAATCAGAAGAGAGTATCAGCACTTTTCTACTGATTGGCTGACTGTTTTCTGAGTGACATATGGTTCGGCCAATCACAGGCAAGTAACTGAAACCTATGCTGCTCAATGGTACTCACCAGTACGCAACGGTACTCACGGGAATTATTATCTTATATAGATTTATATTAAGTATGATTGTTATGGCTACCGAGCATGATGTTGTACGACCATACATGTTTGAGCCCAGCTCTGATCCCGAACCACAGACGAAACTGGCATTGTATTGTGTCAGGTTGATAAAACAGTCGGCGCTGAAATGAGCCGAACAGACGACCAAATTTGGACTAAAATCCCGTGGGACCCAGGAAAAAATTAACATCAGCCACTGGTCTCTAACGTTTGTTTCTTTCAGAAGAGTGTGCAATGAAACATTAGTCTCCTTGCATCCGTCTATGGTGCAACAACGTTTCTTCGTCATGTCGCTAACTTGTTACCTTGTTACCTGGGGCGCGGAGGCGGGCTGGTTAGTTTAAGTGGGTGGAGTCGCCGTATGTGTGACATCACAGAAAGGACGAAGTGCTGTCCGCTCGTCTTAAAGGGAGAGTTTAAAAAAAACGGGCTGTGTGCATTTCTCCATTTATCACACGTTTAACGCATGGGACAGTATTTATGTGGCCCCGGGACTTTCCCTATCATGAAAAAACAACGAAAATTGCATTTTTCATGCCATGAGGCCTTTATAACACTAGGCTGAAAAAAAAAAGTTACTCAGTGAAGTGACAGTGAGTTAAGATTTCAGTTTTCAGTGTAGTTATTTTACCTTTAAAATCTCACACCATCAGATGTAGGTGGATGCTGAACTTGCTACACTGAAGTATGTGCAGTTGAGCTTCCCTTGCTATAATGTCTGTATGTTTGTCATTCACAGGACAAATCCAAGAAGAAGAGGAAAAAGAAGCATAAGAAGCACGGGAGGAAGAAGAAGAAGAAGGCAGCATCTCAGTCGGGCTCAGAGCTTGATTAAGGATCTGTTTTTGTCTTCTGTTGGACAGTTCACTAGTAGAGCTTTTGCCTTTGACTACCAAAAAGTTCTCCCATCCAACCTTGACCATCACACTTGAATGAGGAGGCCTATGGACTTACATCGCCTGGATCCTGCTAGTGAAGTGATGGAACTGAGGGGGGCTTCCATCCCTCTATGGCAACTACACATGTTTTCTTTATTTTCTTTATTTTATTTTTTTTGGAATAGATCATAGTGCATTGATTTTAAAGGTCAGTGACAGGACATGTGAAATCCAAATCTGCCCTCAGGCTTTGTGTAACTTACCAGCTCATGAACATGTCTCCCAGAATTTGGACAGATGAGCAAAAGCAAAATGGCAGTTGTCAGGACTGGGTTTGAGATTGCTTTATGATGAAAAATCTGACATATAAGGGCCTCAGAGCTGATTTGGCTCATTTTGAGTGTTTTTCCTCATGTTGGAGATTTTAGTGTTATCATGGGTTCTTCTTAGCAGCACTCATTTTCACCTTCACTCTGCTGGCCCTGTCGAAGTTGCTCTGTCTGCTTTACACCTGGACATCTTGCATTTCTAGTGCTGAAGTCACTAGACGAGGCTGTTATGCTAGTGCCTGTGTCATGCATGTATACCTGATATGACCTCTCTTGTCTCACCAGCCTCATATTGAAGTTGGACTTGTGATAAAAATGTGAGCTACATAGTCAGCATTTATACAAGGGGTAATTGTTCCAGTAGAGGATGAGTCGAGTTCCACTGCAATGTAAATGTATAAACAATGGGAATTAATTAATAAAGTATTCTTGTTTTATCCTTGACCTGCATTTTTGTTCAGTTAAAAACTTAATCCTGGCAACGTTTTTGCTGACTGAGCATCTACAATCTGATGAGTCTGACCACCATGATTTTCACCAGATAAAAAATGGGGAACAAATTTAATAGTGCTTATAAATCTTGTTCATGGTTTTGTGGGGAAAAGAGAAGTTGTTATCAGTCTGTCATAAAACAAGTGATTACATCTGCATCTTCTATGAGAAGTGGTTACATCCACTGTAACATGCAAATGTTGAGAAAGGCAACATGCTCAGCCTCCACCCTGGTGGGCTTTCTTGTGTGGAAAAACAACTTCTGTGCAGTATGTTAACTTGTACACTGTTAGGCTCCTCTGGTTAAAACTGTATTCTAATGAGTCAACTTTTTCAATGTCTGATGTCTGCAGAATATAAATTGGAGTTATGGTAGGCTACATCTGACATTTAATCTTTACAAGGAAGCCAGCACCTGTAAAGTGAAAATATAACTGAATAATTAAGCACAGTGCTGTCTTTTCATAGTACATGAGACTCTCGAATAATCAGAGTTAACAGCTAAGGCCACCTGCACCTACAAACTAAGTGTCATAGTACAAACCAGGTAATTAGTCAGCTATTCTCACTGACTCATGTGTTGCGCTTACAGTCTGAAACTGGATAAACATGATTCACTTTAAAAGTTGAAACCTGCTCAGTTCACCAGGTCGCTGGATGTTTATTACAATCTGTCTGAGCAACTGGTGTGTTTCTTATCATTTTCAGGCTGTGTGCCGTGCTGGCAGTCCACTGCCACCCATACTGTACCCATGCACTCATGTTTTTGTGGAGTACAGTCAAGTCCGATGCTGACACTGACAGTTTTTGTCGGAAACTTAAGAAAATAATTTCCCACTACAACAATGCTAGCAATAAGTTGTTTGTGTTTGGGTTTGTCCAACTAGAGTTTTTCAAAGTTGATACTTGTGGACAAAAGCTGCAGACAACTGGTCATTCCTGCTGATAATCAGTAGCTTTAAATTGACCATTAGTATATTATGAAATTCCAGAAAATGCAAGTATTCAGAGTTTTCCGGAGTGGATTTTTTTTTTTTTTTTGTAAGGGATAGTCAAAATTAATTTAAATGTTTGTTTTTTCCTCTTTTGTGAGGGGAAAAAACTCATTTACCTGAAGCGACACTAATTTTTCATTAACACTAATTTTAACACTAATTCCCCTAACAACTGCAACCACTTTTGTGGCATAAACATTACAAACATAACTTTCATATGTAGAGTTTGAAGAGGCATGACCTACAGGCAAGTCTGCCACCCATGCAGCCCCTCTGACCGCTATCATAGCAGACAATGCCCCAAGCAAGCTTCATTTTCTGAGTTAGGCAATGTTAAGGATGCTCAGGTCTCAGTGAATGACAAAGATGGTGCACAATGGTGATATTAGAAATGCTATCACAAGACTTTCTGCAGTGTAAAACAATATGTCAAATTGTTCAGATTCGTGCCAGCGCGTTTTCTTCAGACGTTATGATTTCATAACTGTGGAATGAGGAAGCTGAGGGAAGATGCAAATGTGACACACCACGAATCAATGTAAGTTCAAGTTCCCCATAACTGCACCTTTTGCTTCAGTTTAACTGCCACGCTTCGTTGTCTTTTTACCTTAGGGCATTTTTTTTTGCATAATTTTTTGCACAATAATCTTCCCTATAACTTGGTATATCTCACAAAAAACAGTGTTCTAGCACTCAACATGCCCTAAAAGCATGAAACCCAAAGTAGTGATATAGTGTTGAAGATGTGCTGTTACATTAAAGTTGCAGTATCAATGACCCTTCATTGGCTTATTTAATGGAAATGTGTTAGAAACGTACATTGGCATCAAAACATCCAAAAGCTTTTCCTGCCAGATGTTAAGCATTTAAATTTGAGTTGAGAGTGAGCCTCCATTAAATTTTAAAAAGGAATGATACTCAAAATGAATGATACTCATCTGTATTTTTAAAACATCATTCAGAAGTGCTATGGTACCACAGTAAGAATGGATAACTTAATATCTAAGATGAATGCTCTCAAGTATGTTTGGTGTATGTTTTGTGGGCACTCTCAAGTTGATACTGGGAACTTTCTTCTTCATGTGTGGGCGAGAAGCTGAGTTTTACTTCCTGATAATGTTAAGTGGGAGGATCACTCCTTCTTTATAAAGAGCAGAGTTTACTGCATCAGAGCTGCGCTGTGTGCGAGAAGAGATTGAATCACCACAACACCAACCAGGCACAAGGTAAGTAACCAAATAAGTTTCTTATCAAAGTTTCCTATCATGTTAAGTCACAATTAATACATTATTATGGGGAGGATAAATTGAGAGAAAATTAAAAATGGACATTTGAAAGAGAATGATTAACAGTAACATTGTCACAAAAGCAGAAGCCAAAGTTTCGGTTTTCATCTGCTCACCGGACTACGACAATCAAAATATGAGATGATCTAGGACATTATTTTTCCAAACATGTCACTTCCTGTCTTGAGTTTAGCTGACTTAAATGAGCTTAATAAATCCTCTCTGCCTAGATGTGGAGGATCACTCTCTGTGTGTTTGCGGGAGTGATGGGGTTGGGTTTTGTGTCCTGCTCCATCAGATGTCCTGATGGGAAGCTCTGCCCAGACCTCTCAACCTGCTGTGCAACCAAGCATGGATACGCCTGCTGCCATTACCCAAAAGTGAGCTAAAAACTCATCTTGGTGCTTTTGATGTTGAGAAGTGTGAAAATGGAGAAATCTTGCGATGTCACTGAAACTGGTCCCTATCTGTGTGTGTGTGTGTGTGTGTGTGTGTCCTCAGGCAGTGTGCTGTTCCGACTTGATCCACTGTTGCCCATCAGGGTTTCGGTGTAACCTTGCCGCCCAAGCGTGTGAGAGACAGTATCAGCCGTGGATGAATGTACCCATGCTGAAGAAAGTGGCAGCAGAAGAACCAAGCGAGTCTGTCCCCCCCGTCTCTCCCCTCCAGAAGCTTGACAACAGCCTCGTCCCACACCAAGCAGCAGAGCAAAACAGCTCTGTAGTCCACTGTGACAGCCGCTACGTTTGTCCTGACCGCACAACGTGCTGCAGACACCCAAAAGGTGCCTGGTTCTGTTGCCCGTACTGGCCTGTGAGTTTTCCTACATATCCCTGTGTAGAATAGAACCTTTACTATTTAAAGAGTTTCATTCGATCGAACAACTCATCCACTAAAAGACGAGTCTTTCACAGTTATATGCAGTCATGTTGTCTAATTTTCATCTTGAAATGAATTGCAGCTGGTACAGTGATTGTTATTATCCAATGTGTTTTCTTGTAGGGCAAGTGTTGTCTGGATGGCATCCACTGTTGTCCTCATGGCCTTGACTGTGACCTCACTTACCAACACTGTGTGAGGCGAGGCCTGACGTATCCTTTCTCACCGAGACAAGCAGCATCTGCAGTTCCTGCCACTCTCATTTCCACAGAGGAGGATGACGTCCAAGTGCAGGAGGTAGGGCATGTGGACTCAGCTTACAGCCACCTGCATGAGCTTTAGACTATATGGACCTTTACACTGACCTAAAGGATTATTAGGAACACCTGTTAAATTTCTCGGTAATGCAATTATCTAATCAACCAATCACATGGCAGCTGCTTCAATGCATTTAGGGGTGTGGTCCTGGTCAAGACAATCTCCTGAACTCCAAACTGAATGTCAGAATGGGAAAGAAAGGTGATCTAAGCAACTTTGAGCGTGGCATGGTTGTTGGTGCCAGACGGGCTGGTCTGAGTATTTCACAATCTGCTCAGGTACTGGGATTTTCACGCACAACCATTTCTAGGGTTTACAAAGAATGGTCTGAAAAAGGAAAAACATCCAGTATGCGGCAGTCCTGTGGGCGAAAATGCCTTGTTGATGCTAGAGGTCAGAGGAGAATGGGCC
>OMLB01018394.1:4116-16258 GCA_900302555.1 Myripristis jacobus | reverse complement strand
GAAATATGCCACTTAAAGTACTGGAGTGCACAGAAAATCTTATAAAATACTGTATAATAAAGTACCCCTACAAAAAAAAACGTTGACAGCCTGTACAGACATTAACCCCGCACGTTTCTGGAACATCTTTTATTAATCTTTTTGTGCATTTGTGGCATCTTGTGTGTAAGCCTATGCTTTGAGTGGGCAGAAACAAAACTTTTCATAAACAATAAGCTCCCCCGCAATCCTTCCTTTATGATCGCGTCACTCAGACAGCACATCACGTGTGCATCATGGCAGCTTTTATTTTGAAGGCTGTTGCCGGAAGTCACTTTTCGTTCCGGTGTCGGTTCATGTCCCGGTTGTTGTGCAAATAAGAGACGCGTGTACCGCTGCTGATGGAGGGAAGGATGTTTAAAATAGAAGAGCTTAAGGTGTTCGTCAACGAGCGGCTACATGTCGCAGCTGCTGAAATATTAGGTGTTGTTGAAAAAACCATAGCCGACTATGAAGAGCAGGCTTCCCGTTTGAAGCGAGAAAGCGACCGGCAGCGAGCCCTGCTAAATATTGTCCTGAGACCCAGGTTACCACAGAGAGAAGGTCAGTCCAATATTATCATGGTTCATCCACCTGACGCTTCCACACATTACGTATACAGTGTACTTTCACATAAGTGGGTCCTGGTTTTAGTGTTAACAGCATGGTACATTACTCAGAGTTCATGTTTCTTGTGTGTGTGTGAAAGTGTGTAAGATTCAGTTTGTGGGCTGCAGCTGCTTCGCACGTTTGTCATTTGTTACCTAGGCTCTGTCTGTACATATAAATTATATTTCAAGGTTTTGAGGTGCATGTTTATGACCTTTCGATGTGTGTAAATTACTTACAGCCCCCGCCCTGTTATTTCCTACAACAGAGGGGGGGAATGAGCAATCAAACACCTAGTGCCACCTTCTCCACATTTGTAGCTATACAGACAGTGATATGGCGATACAGGCAGAGTACCTCATCCATGTCTTCATCACCTCCCAAAAAGCCAGCAAAGCCCTGGACAGGCTCCAGTATGTGCAGAACGCAACTGGTTCCCGGACAAGTCCTGCATTTTTATTTTATTTTATTCATTTATTTATTTATTTTTACAAAATCCTCCTCCTAGTCTTCTGATCCCTCCATGTGTGTGCCCCCTGGTACCTGCCATACCTCCTCCGCCCCCTATACTCTGTCTCAGAATCTGCGGTCTGCAGACACGAGCCTGTTCTCCATCCCCTTGAACTTGGGCGCTATGGTCTCTAGTCACTTCTGCCACCCCTGACAATCGTTGCTATTGTTATTATCTGTTCTTTTTTGTCTATTTCTCAATGTGTAAAGCACCCTTCGGTACCCAGTAAATTGAAGTTATTGTTATTATGGTTACCTGCATTGTGCTTTTCTTCTTTCTGCAGCTGGTCACATCAGCACCACTACTACCACAAGCACCAACACCGCTACGGCTCCAGCTGTTGCTGCCCCAGTCTCAGCGGGTGTAAGCCACACACGCAGGGCCAACGGAAGCCCCTGCTATTCCACTGGTAGGCCTTATGTCTCTGATTTGGTACAATTTCCTTATCTCCTGTAGGAAAGGCTCATTCTTCTCCAGCTATACGGCTACCCCTTGTGTATAAGCACTGGCCACATTAGCAAAGATGAGCTTTCAACTCGAAGTTTTGTGTAACCAGACAAAAAAAAAAAATCTTTTGAAGGCTTTACTTCAGTGCAAAGCAAACGTAGTAGTGTGTAGGTTGTCTTTTAGACAAAAAACAGAATGTTAATTACAACGTGAGCCTATAATTCTAGTAATCCCATTGTAAAACAAACATTTGTGACGTTCCCCTTTCTTTCCTCTCCTTCTCTCCAGAGTTGTGCTGTGCATTCACCTCACGCACAAACTTCCTGAGATTTGCTGCTAATGGCAACTGTCCATACTGCTTCAAAAGAACGGTGGCCACTGAGACGCATTTGATCAAAAAGCATTATTTATTTGCCATTCACTACACTGAGAATGGAATTGGTAAGTTTAATGTGCATGGAAATTAACATGTGCTCTGGGACTTGTAGGTGCAAAGCCATAATAGTGTGCTGTCAGCCTCTTTCTCTTGTCACTATCAAAAGGAAATGAAGATAAGTGATACTGTCTTTTGTTTGAAATAAAATGGTCTTGTATAGTTTTGGATGCTGAAGTCTATTTTCAACAGCAGAACAACTTAAGCTCCCCTGTTTCTTTTTGCTACTAATATACTCATATACTTGGCTACATTTCCCCTTCCAGGAAAATTTATTGTGCCGTGTACATGCAAAGACAGGATTCAGGGCAGAAGTCATTGGCACTGTCCAAACTGCAGCAAGATAATCCATCGGAAACACAACTTCGAGGTGCACCTGTATAAGCAACATGGTAGGTGTAATGTCTTGGCATTCTTTTTTGTGCGTTTATATTAATATTTCTTGCAAATAACCCTTTCATTTGTTTTGAATGAATGCTATTTTAAACAGTGATTGTTGTTTACACTGATCAGTGACAATCAGGTGGTTTCTTTTTTTTCTTTACAGGTTATGTAATACAGCAGCAAATCCAAGAAGGCACGGGTTAGTATATGTGTGACGCTATTCAGGTGTTCAGAATTATTGATCTGATTATTGAGCCCCACTCTGTAAAAGGCATAAATAAATAGTTTTATTTGGGTTACAGTCTTATAAGCACACAGCAGATACACGATTTATACCGCGTGTCAGCAATTTATTGTCCTTACCTTTCTCCACACCTCTCTACTCAAATGCATTACTTTCCCACATAGCTGTACATCAGCCCTCTGTCTCCATCTGTGAGGAAGAGGAGGAGGTTCCCCCTGAAGCCTGGTGTGAGCAGGAGTTCAGCAGTTTGGTCAAGGAGGACCAACAGCCCTCTCCACCACTTGCCGTCAAAGAAGAACAGGAGGAACTGTGGGTTAGCCGAGGGGAAAAACATTCTCCAGGTCTGGAGGAGGAACATGTTTTCCACCTCTCACTTTCACTGCATACTGCCAGTATAGTCCGTGTAAAAAGTTTTCCTGCAGCCAATTGTGTATTTTTCTTTTTCTTTAGTGATGCATCCTGAGTGGCCGAGCCTAGAGCATCTGCAGATCAAAGAGGAGCAGATAGAAGCATGTTATGGTCAAGCAGGAAAGCCACTTCAAAGTCTGCAAGAGGATCTTGCCAAAAACTCTTTATTCACCATTGCCTGTGTGGAAAGCCTTCTGCAGGATTCAGCATTGGCCATCCATTGCGGGCAAATCGATAAAAGGGAAAGCAGCGAGCACCGCCCTCTTCCTACTTCTTCAGCTGAAGCAGTGGACCCTCAGATTGATAGAGGGTTGTGTCAAGTGTCGGAACCAGCTGGTAAATCTTGGCTTCCTACTGGAGACTGTACTGTATCTGAGAATGGAATCAGGAGCATGGATGAGGCCTCAAAGAAGAGCAGTGGATCTGGGACGGGTTTAAAGACACTCATGTCGAAGAAGGCAAAACTAGTGAAGAGACATCGCTACTGCAACAGTATGAAAAAAACAAAATCTGTGCGGTTGTCTGCCTGGCAAAGACCTACTGGTCCTCATTGTTGTAAAGCATGTGGAAAGTCTTTTCACTATATATACACACTAAGGGCGCATGCTCAAACACACACTGTGGATAAACTGCAAATTTGTGGGTTGTGTGGAAAACATTTAGAGTCAACACAGAGATTAATCCAGCACCTACGGACACACGTAGAGACAAACAAAAGTTATAAATGTGGCAAATGCTTCTCCAGTAATTTTCTGAAACTGCACAGGAGTCTTCACAAACTAAAGAATCTAGATGTCATTCAGTGATAAAAAAAAATAGATCTTAATAGATAGGAGAAACCTCACAGTTGTCAGGAATGTGACAAGACCTGCTGCTGGTCTTGGAATCTGGCAAACCCATTCATAAACCAGAAGAGAAACCAGTCCAGTGGACCAGTTGACAGCCATGCATGTAGAATGTCGGGCTGAAAATACACTGGAAAAACTCTACAGTTGCACAGCTTGAAATAAGGGGTATTTACAGTATATTTTATAAATAAACATCTGACGACAGAGCTGTTCAGACAAACAATGAAATAGCCAGGTCGTCAAATCCACAACAGCTTATGCAGTATGTAAATTTTGCACTGACAATCCATCCTCTGCAGAGCAAACAATAAACAGAGTAAGTGTGCTGTTTCTAATCTGTTGCTATGTAAAACAAATTCTGTCCCATGTTAGGAAAGACATTTCTGTATATTCCAAATGAGGCAGACTTGTGTCCATTTAAAACCTAACTCTTACTCAAGTCTATGGCGAGGAGATGCACATAGAAAATCATGTTTTCAAAAATGTATTATGTTTATTGATTGTTTTGTTTCAAGCATTTGGTCACTATTTGGAGGGGAAAAAAAGTCAAGAGAAATGCTACATTGTCTGTCTGTTGTCTGTATAAAAAGAAAAAAACAAGTAAGCCCTCATCTCACTGTTATTTTTGCTTCTTCTGACATTAATAGCTGTGTGTAGCTTTGCAAATAGGCTGTGTTTGAGAATTCTGGTTAATTTCAACCTGGGCCTAATTTTCCTAGTTTTTGCCCCCTTGTCCTTGACGATTGATCCTTATCAAAGGGAAACTAAAACAGTTGAACTGAAATGCACGACATCATGTCCTTGTCAAAAACTGCTACAAGATTGGCCTACTTCCCAGTTCTCTGTTACCTCAATTATCCATGGCCTGAAGCCTGGGTTTATTGCAGTATTAGATTAGACTGGACAGGGATGATTTTTGTCTTCACAGGATCATTAGTCGTGGATATGAGTAAGCAGGTAGTGGAATATTGCCAGAATAGTCCCAAGTCACAGAAAACGGCATCACTCCTCTGTTTAAAACCAGCAAAAGACAACAGTTATGCCCTATGACAATATAACAATATCCAAAATCCCAGATGATTCCTTATATTTCTTGAATTTGCTTGTGGGTGCACGATGTGTTTTGGAGGTGTGTGACTGTGTGTATCCAGCCTGTCCCTCCTGCTCCCTCTGCTGGTGATCTTGCCTCTCTGCATGCTTCAGCTGCTCAGCATGGAAGATCTGCCTCTCTGACAGAGGCTGCTGCTGCTCCACCTGCACATGCATCAACACACACACACACACACACAAAAGACAATACTGACATTGTTTGGTTTCTAGGCACACATATAAACCCACAAAGATAACATGACCTGTAACACCACGGACACAACAGGGTGCCTCAACAAAAACAAAACAGGCACAGCATAGGAAGTATGAATCATAGGCCAATTATGGCTTTATAGCCTGTGAAGGACCTGATGGTGGTTCTTTGCCTAGAAAAGTTACATTGGAATGCTCATATTGAATGTTAAAAACTAAATTTAGAGCAAATATAGAGATCACCTTGATGATGGATGTAAACATTTAAAGATAACCTTTTATTACCTCACAAAATAACGGGTGGGTCTCAAGATAAACAGAATAGCACTTCAACATGTGGATATGAAGCATGAAAATGTTTGAGAACCCCTGATTTACTGGACTCAGGGCAGCTTTCACTCTCATATTTAAAATGTGAGCTTTGACACATAACAGGCAGTATGTGACTGTGAAATTTTAGTTGTCAGTATTTCTTTTGGCTGTCAAAAGTTTGGATAATTTTGACCAAACCCTAGATTTAAAAGCTGCAACTAGAAGTCATGCCTCTTGAAAACACATGCGGTATTAGACAGTCAAATAAATTCTGATTTGCATCTTTAAAAGGCTTTTATTTGTTTGTTTGTTTTTTTCCACAACAGCAAAATTCAAAAATATTTTGGGAGGAATTTGATTTCATAAGTTGCATCATCATGCCCTCTCCCTGTTTACACCTTGCATTGTAGTCAAGCACATTGTGGCACTTTGCATCTTAGCAAAGGATACAAAAACAAAATACTTGGAGCTGCATTCAGAATGTATGAACTTCTTTTTTAAAATTATGCATGATGTGCAAAACTGCAAAATATAACCCCCAAAAATCAGTTTATTCATTCTGAGTGCAGATCCGAATATCTTGTATTGGAGAAGGTCTCTCCTAAAAAGAGTAGTAGCCTACTCTACTAAATCATTTTGTAAATCTGCATTTATTTTGCTATAAATTCTACCTGCAGAGAGACTTTCTGCTGAACAAGACTACAAGGTAAGAAAACTGTCCAACCTCCAAAGAGGGAGTATAGGTATGATTCTCCTGTATCATTTAATTGAGATGCCCCTCAACTGAAGTTGCAGTTTCTAATTTTGCAATGGGATCCCTGGGGACCCTTGGGAGTCTTTGGCCCCCACTTGGAAAACCACTTCCATAAGAGACAAAAATACCATAAAGCACAATGATATCACTATAATGCACCACACACATACCAGTCCCTATATAGGCATAGTGATTTTTAGGTCCATCTATTTGGAGGTCTTTGCCTTGAAAAGGCTCGGGAGCCCCTGGCTGGACTAACCAGTGTCCTCATTGCTGCTGAGTGGACTGTCTCTCAGCCAATCACTAGTTGTGTAGTTGCCCCGTACGCCTGACGGTAGTGTTATTGTTGGTAAAATGTGCTGTTTGTTGACTGTTTTGTTTGGTCCCAACAAGCCCGCTTTGCCATTTGTGTCCCATGTTGTGGTGGGTTTGCTCATGGCAGGAAGGAAAAGGGGGAAGTTGCACCGCTTGACTTCTCTCCGGACAGCCTTTGCTCCTTCACTGACCCCCGTCATTTACAGTAACTCATAGGCGAGTTGCTGGCTGCCTTACACGGGGAATATGAATGTGTTGAAGATACAGGACCAGGTAACGTTATCCAACATTTAACTTTACAGTCAAACAGTGTCACTGTTAGCTAAACCGGCCGGCTAACTTAACAGCTCTGTTAACGGTGAGGTATTCATGTAACGTTAGTCAACACCAAGTATCCTAAATAATTCAACGTTACTGTTGCAGTGCCTACAGCTAAGTTTACGTATGGTCAGCAAAACTACTAGTTTGATCAATTAAAGTTAAAAATACTGCTAGAGTTAATCTATCGTGCCACCGTGAACACATTATATCTGACACTGATCGTGGCTAACAGATTATCGGTACAGAAAATCAGTTAAAGAACTGGTTAACGGCAGGGCTTGCTAACGTTGGGGTTATTTGTAGCTAATGTTACGTCGGGGTGACGTTAGTTAATGTTAAGCCCAGTTTACTTCAGTTGTCAGTTTTCCTCGATATTTTAACGTCAAGCTGTTGTATGCTGTTTCTACTGCTGCTGCTTGTGCTGGTGATGGACTGGAGAGCACAGCTGGATAGCTAACTTAGCTAGCTAACTAATGTTAGCTTTCTCTGCTTTCCTATCTGTTAGTTATAGGTTCGACTTTTATGGGATAAGCGGGTATCATTTTAAAATGTGCCACCCTTTGTAATGTCACTATCGTGAATTATATCGTGGATTTCTGAATTGGGAACTAAGTGCTGCCTAATTTTCTACTCTGGGTTTTGCTTTGCCAGCTGTCTATTATAGCTCACTGCACACTTTCCCACTTGGAAGTTTGGCCAGTCACCTGTTGCCAAAGAGAAGGAAGCCTGTCAGACTAAAATAACAGGTGGTGCTGGTGCCAAAGTCTCCAGCTGAGGCCATGTTTTAGCTCCAGCCACTGTCCAAACCCACAGATCAGCTGCTGTGAATACTGACCACTGAGGCAGTGATACACCGGGTGTCTCACAGGGCCACTGACAGGGTAACATATTTGTTGTGTTAATCACACCAGTCAGTTTGTTTCCTGGAGAACAGTTTGAAAAGATTTTCCATCCTGTGGCTCACTTTATTGTGTTGTTGTTTAAAGTGTTGCCCAGTTTCACTGCCCACAAATTGCCTGGTAGATCTAATAGCAAGGTTGCATGTCATTTTGTTTGCCCAGCTTTCAGAAATATTGATAGTACTTTAAAGGAATCCACCAAAATGTCCTAGATAGTTAAGATACTTTTTGACTAGATGGACTCTCTTTGTCTCTCTGTTTGTTTGTGCTGGAGAAAGAGGAAAGTTATTGTGAATGAGTGAAAAGTTCTTTGACCTTTTTTATTGAAATCCTTTAGAATTGGTCTAAATGGGGATAGGGAAACACTGTCCTTAAGTTCTATGAACTTGAGTCAAAATGGGTCAGTGATGGTGCAGGGTTGTACCCTGTCCTGCTCTGACCATTCTTCCGGGCAGCCGACAGGCACGCTGCAAGCGGAAGAGTGTTTGTGATTAGATCCCCTGCTCCATTCTCTATTGTTCTCTGTATTGCTCGCTGACAGAGAGCTAGACAAAGAGACCAAAATAGCCGGACACTGATGCAGCCTGAGAGGGCCAGAGAGGGTAGGACTGAGGGGACACAACAGAATATCACTGCTGGCCTGTCCTCAGAGCTCTGAGGACAGGCCTCTCTCTGTCCTCTAGAGGGCGTTCTGGAGCTTTGCAGTATGCCACAGCGTCATGAACTGGTCCTGACTGATGAAAGAAAGAGAGGATAGGAGGCTTTTGGGAGAGGTTATGGCACACGTGCATGCACACACATAAAGGTAAGCAGAAGGTCATACAAGACAGGGTATTTTGGTACCTTGTGTGTGTCTCTGGGGGTTGTCAGATGCATCCATAATGCATACATCAGCAATACCAAGGGTGTCAAGTGGCTGAAAGCAGGAGTGCCTCTGGGTACCATATAACATTGTGTGTTTGCATGGCAGTGAGATGTGCTGCCTGTGACCCAAACATGCACGGTGTCTATATCACTCTCCCGCAGGTGACCTTTACCAGGAGCACAAGGCAAAACCTTGTGAGTGAACTTTGCAATTCAGAATAGTACAGAACCTTTTGGTCCCCTAAAAATGAATTTAGTGTCAAACCTCACAGTGCATACAGCATTTTGTTATGGCCATCCTGGCCATAACATGGCCAGGATGTGTTTATTAGCTGAATTGTCCACCCAAGTTGACAGTTTCTCCTTGCAAAGCCACAGTTGGGTCATCATATATCATCCAAATTTGTTTAGAATGTACAGCAATGGTAGATGAAATATGAAATAAATATATTAATTGAATATGAGGTTATCTCAGGAAAACAACAACAAAAAAGCCAGTAAATTTTGCAGTGTGAATCTTTAGCTTGATTTGTTTCGTTTTAGCAGCCTTTAAAACCACGAAAAGACGATCCCGCATGATCCTTACTCTTGTATCACAGTATAGACATAGTATTGATATATTGCCTAGACCTAAACAGAATTACTTAAACATAATAAAAAAAATATATATATATTGACAACAATAATTGCAGGTTATAGTATTCTGATTTATTTTAAGACTCATAAATCATTTGATTTAAAATATTTCATATCAGGCCACAGCGAGAGTGATTAATTCTGTTTAGTCCTGTCAGCATATTGATTCAGTGGAACTGGCAGAATTTATAATCAATATATCAATGATATACATATCAACAAAGTGATGAATGAATTGTTATACCGCTAATTCCTTTACTTACTAAAAATACATTTAGACAGTGTAAACTAGCCTTGCTGCAAACCTGCCTTTCAATGTGTGTGTGTGTTTGTGTGTCTGTGTGAAGGTGTGTAGGTGTGTTTGTTTTTGGACAGGGATTATATTGCATCCTGTGCACTGGGTCGGAGCCAGGCTGTATACTTTAACTCATGCTGTCACACTATTCCGGAGAGCTTGTCTTGTCTTTGGGATTTTGAGTCTGTGTGTGTGTGTTTGTGTGTATGTGTGTGTGTGTGTGTGTGGATGTATGTGAGAGAGAGGTTGAAAGATAAAGAGAGCATGGTGCATGCATCCTCTTGTTTTGATGGGAGCCATGATGAGGTGGGGTGAAGCTGTGTTTTTCTCCGACAAAAGCTCTGCATCAGCATTAACACAAAAGGTATTTTAAGCTCTGCCTGCGTCATGAAAACACACACACACACGCACACACACACGCACACACACACACATATACATGTTTCCAGTTGCAATTTTAGGCTTTTCTGTGTCCTGACTACATCTTTAAACACACATGAACACACATGTGGCTCACAAAAACACTTATTTGCATTTGGCTAACAACAACAAACCTGTTCTGCATATTTCTTTAGGCTATGTTCTGGAGTTTATCCCTGGTGCTAGAAGCTATCAGTGGGATAGTTTGTTTATGTGCTCTGCTCTACAAACAGTACTCTGTATTTGTGCTTATGAGGCAAGTCTATACTGTCAGATCAGTGGCTGGAAGGGCAGAAGGGCTATGTCCTGTAGGCTGTATTTCATTTTAAGTTTATGAATGGTAAGCCCATTAGACTCTGAATCTAGGCCTGCAGTCAACCTCCATCCAACTGCATCTCTCTCTCCTTCTCTCTCCCTTGCTCTGTCCCTCCCTCTGAGTTAATGGGGTTGTGCGGCTAGGCCACATTGCTCTTTTTAGGATCTGTCTTGAATATGAAGGGGGGACTCACACAGACACACACACACACACACACACACACACACACACACACTGGTCTTGTTAGCTACCCTCGCATTCTCTGGCAAAGCCAGTTTGTTCCAGTTTTATAATGAGGAGATGGGGACGTTTTGAAGCTATGCCACCGATACACCAAAGGGGATACAAACACACGCACACAGAGCTGGTATCCATTTTCCTTCATCTATTATGTTTCAAGAGGAGCGACCTGCTCTTCTATTTCAGCACCAACTTTCGGAAGCTGCGGGTCACTCATGTCTTATTCTGCTAATTCTAAAACAATTTCAACAGAGTAGCACACTTGATTTGGGTTGTGCCTCGCTCTGTTGGTCACAGCTTTTTACATTGTCGCAGATTTGGCAATTGTCTATGGTTTAAGATGTCCTTCTGTGCTTCAAACCTTGGGACAAAAGACTCAAATTGCACAACAACAAAGCTCAGAGCTGCGACTTCTCAGAGTACATTAGCAGTGGAGTAACAACACAACAGGGATCAGTAAATGAGAACACATGTACACACATTCCTTCCAGACCACTATACAGGATCCCAGGCATTCCACAACTTTGCTTTGGTAGCAGAAGGTACAGTAGGCACCACTCAGCAAGTGATCCTCGAATCACAGATGGCTGACAACAGCCGAGCTTACTGCCTCCGTGTCTAGTTCTTGGTTTTTGGAATCTTGTCTGTTTCTTTGCATCTTATTTTTCTTTTCTTTTTTTCGTGTCTGCAGTTTTATATTTCCCGTCAGCTCTTTGGAGTCGTCTACTGGCTCTGTCAACTTTCCCAAACCTATTTGCCCTCACTGCTGCAATTTGTGCCCTTTTTGCCCTTTCCCCCATTCATCTTCAGGTTTCTATTTCTCTTCAATGGACTGGGCTGATTTGTGTGTTTCAGGACTCAGGGTACCTGCCTACAATTATTCTTTCTTTTTTGCCCTTTCACTCTCCCCCCTGCTACCCTCCCTTCTCCTTTCTCTCTCCCCTCCCCCTTCCATCCTCTCCCTCTCCCTCTGAAAGAGCTGGTTTCAGCAGTCTGTCTGAAAAGAGCGACACAGACCCACACAGACACAGGGTGCTACAGCTCCAGCATTGTCCGTGCTAATCACAGGGCCTCTGTGTGTGTGTGTGTGTGTGTGTTTTCATCTGACATGTGTGTGCCTGGCTGCAGCGCGGCAGTGAGGATATGTAGCTTCCTAGGCAGCCCAGTTCGCTGTGCCGCATGCCGCTTACCGCCACCATTACGCAAAGGAATTCCCTGCTGCCTCCGCTACTGCTGCTCACAGAGCTTGTGAGTGTGTGTTAGACAGAGGAGAGAAGAGACAGAGGAGACATGCAGCCCAGCAACACTGAAAGATAGAGGACAGAACTGGCTTTCACTTTGGATTTTACCTGAGGACGTGCAGTATGTGTTTACGAAGAAAGCACTGTGTTTGTGGGATATATTGCTGATGTTTGTGCTCCAGAACTGGGCACCTATGTGAAAGGGAACAGAGTGTTTTTGTGTGTGTGTGTGTGTGTGCGTGTGTGTGTGAGTGAAGGGGTGTGTGTGTGAGTGAGTGTGTGTGTGTGTGTGTGTGTGTGTTTGCTTCGGTGAGGGTGTTTTTGT
>OMLB01018393.1:0-12328 GCA_900302555.1 Myripristis jacobus | reverse complement strand
TCCACTGGAGCTGCAGCAGACACAGTCCTCTCTCTTCTCCATTTGATCAGTGCAACACGATCCCTGATTGACTTTCCCACAATCTTTGCATCACTCTCATGGAAGAAGCCAGACTCCACCTGAAAAATAAAAAGGAAGAGCATGACTTCCAGGATATTTTTAGTGTTGAGCATATGAAAGAGGAGAGAGAGCATTAAAGGGAGAGTGTGAGGGGGGAAGAGACCAAGAAAAGGAAGGAATTGAAGATCTATTTTAGGAGGATCAGAGGAGCAGAGGACTATTCCCTCTGTCAGCAGCTTGGTTCAATGGGTTCACAACAGAGCTGGCTAGGCTGACATTACCTCTACTAATAATGCATATGAAGACAGGCTGCATAGAGAAGATGCTTGTACATGCCAAAAAATAACAACAAAATACAAACAGTTTAACCTCCTAAGATTCGAGAGAAAACGCAGCAAACAGCTATATATGAAAAATAAAACAACTGGAGTTTTTTCATGACTGGGACTTAATGATGATGGCCAATTTATCAGTATGAGATAATAGTGGCTGCAAAACAACACTAGTCAAAAAGGTTACTACTGTGCAAAAGGAGACAACCAGTGCTAAGATAAAATGTACTCATTCACTGTACACAGACAAGATATGTAAAATATACATGGTATAAAATCTGACCACAACAATAAACCAAAGTAATGATACATCATTACCACAACAATCCATGTATGGCTATGCAGATAAACTCAATGTCAATTTTTCCTCCTGCTTTACTGCTTGGCCATGTCATTACAGATCCAGAGGGTCCAAAAGAGCAAGAGACCACTACCAGGAAGTGTTTGTTCAAAAATGAATACATTTTCTTTACTCAGCTACTTCTTATTTTACTACTACTACTACTACTACTACTACTACTACTACTACTACTACTACAACTACATCAGATACTTCTTATTTAATAATATATTATTTAGACCTCATACAAATAGGTCTTTGAGAAATGTTTCTAAGAAACTAAAATTCATCTAAATATCTTAGTTGCACACCATTTGGTTTTTGAAATTGTTGTCACACCATATAGTTCACTAAAATGTTAATTCACATGTCCTCCTAATATAGTTCAATTTTTCTTAGTTTTAACAGCCATTACCAGATACTGATTACATTATTGTGGTACTCGAGTTATTGTCACTACTGCTAGTGCTTTAACTTCAAAATGAATGCATTTCTGTTGAAAAAATATTTTCCAGGTGTTTGCAACAATAACAAAAGAGGTTAGTGTCCAAATTGCTGAGACCTACAAGAACTATTCCAGTTTAAAATTGCAGGTAACTTCAAAGCTTCTGCAGGGGCAATAAAATTCATGCTGGAGAGATTTTCACAGTCATTTTCCTCAAAGGCAAGACAAGGCAGAACTGAAGTAATCACACCATCTGAAGACCAGTATATCTACCTACCATCTTCATAAGACAGAGCAGCATCACATTTCACTGTTTAAGACTGAAGAGAGTCTTGTTTACAGATGAAGTGAAGTTTGAACTTTATAATTGCAACTGGAGAATTTATGTGAAACAGTGCATAAAGCCTACAGTCAAACATGGTGGTAGAAATATTCAGGTGGGGGATGTTTCATCTGATCCCAAGTTGGTCAAATACATATTGACCTAGGACAAATACCACTCTATTCTGCAGAGACACGCCACCTTAAAGCTGTGTGAAGGAGGATTCATTTTACAGTAGGACCACAGGCCTCACCGCAAACGGTGCAAACGCACAAATTTGTGGTTAAACCGTTGGTAACAGTTACAATTTCAATGATTTTTAAAAATGATAAAGCCTAAATACTGAACATCTAAAAATGTGAAATACTACTACTATTATTGCTACTATAACTACTACCACTGATAATAATACTACATAATTTATTTAGTAATTACAAAAATAGCTGAGACTTTATCATCAATATATCATCATCATAATCATACATGCCATATTTAAATATTATATACTGTATTTTAATATATTATAAATACTATATGTCACTTTCAGCTGACAATAAAGTGTGTTGGAATCTCTAAATTGTAATGTGATACTTAATCATTCTCATCCCCCATCAGATTACACCGAGTTGTATGACGCTGGCCGCCTGTTCAGTGTCCCATGTTTTCCACAGATAGTTCAATGGTGGCACAGGGGAGCGGCGACTTACTCTCAATCTTGCTTGTTATGGACAGAGAAGGTCACATGCTATGCACCTGATGCAGCAAGAGAGATTTGTTTAGATCTATACATCTACACACTGAGCAGCTTTTAATTTTGTTGCAGATGTGTCGATATATTGTTGGTGTGCGACAGCCTATTTTTAGATAAAATTGTGATGTAATGATTTTTTTTTTCCCTCGGCAACATGTTTCTGTCACAGTAGAATTTTTTAATACATTAATGGGAATCTGAAAATGCTGGCTTTATAAGCATTCATAAAAGCTCTCTAAGCAGCGGTGCCAGTTGCATACATACTCAAAATGAAAAATCCGCTTTCAGCAGATTTTAGCCAAGTTTTTTTTTCTGCTACTTTTTACCGCCATGACCCATGTACTTCTTCCTTTTTGTGGCTTGGCTGCTCTCTCCATTGCTACACCTATCAAAAACAGCTTTCTTTATATAGACAAACGGGAGAGTGGTAGTATGGTAGTGTGCCAAGTAGTGGGCACACACTTGTCAGTCTAGAATGATCCTGATTCACCAACATACACACAGGGGTACGAACAAAATTGACTGATGCACACGTGTTGTGAATCCTGTGGTAATTTTGCATGTGCACACCAAACATGCATCTATGCTATACCAGGCCTATTTGAAGTGCAAGGAAGAGCAATGAATGCTAACTTGCATGGCTTTCCCTCCACAGTCACTAGACCTTAACTCCACTAAACATTTTGGGAACACTTGAAAAGGACGAAGGCAAAGCATACTGTCATATCACAAGAAAATCTCTGGAATGCTCTCGTACTGCAATAATGTGCATTTGGCAAATTGTACAAGAATTTGTAAATACATGCTATAAAGAATGATGAGAGTAAATGGTAGACATCACAAACACTGAGGAATGTTTTGACCTAGTTAAAAACAATCTTGTCTAAGAAATATAATTTGACAACAAATTTATATTCATTTTTTTTCCACAAATGTTGAAAAAATTAGGTTTTTGGATGCTGCTGTAAATTGTGAGAGGGTGGGAGAGAGGGGGACTAGAGACAAAGACTTACTGGATAAAGACAGAAATAGAAAGAGCAAAAGAACATGATGGGAAACAAGTTACGTCCTTGTCTATAGGATGAATCAATGTGATTGAGAGCATGAACCACTGACTAGAGGGATAAAAACAGACAAAGTGCAGACACTGTACACAGACATCCTCATGCTATATCTGATAATACACAGTATCTGTGTCTTGATGCAACAGACAGGCCTATATTTATTTAAACGCAATCAACCCTTGTGGATATCACAAAGACATAAAGAACTGGCATGCAGTCATTTTGAACAGTCTTCCCAAGAGGATAAATAAACCAGAAAAAGTCCTCCTCCCTGTTTTATTCTAAATCTGTCTCAACAAAAGTTTTGAACTCTCCACTAATATGTAGCAACATCATTTTTCCAAAGAAGCAAATGTGTAAGGCTATCCACTAAGAGGACCATCAATGTTACATAACTGATATAAAGAGCTTGAAGTTATTATTGTAGTCCCAACACTCAGAAAAGTCTGCAGCTTTTCTGGGCTGGGCGTTTATCACAGGGCCTGAGAATGCCTTATCTGATGAGGGTCACTGGAGAAAAATATGCAAACAAGAGGAAAAAATAAAACAGCAATCATGAGATTCCTGGAAGTCAAGAGTAAGTTATCAACAGCAATCTGCATGTGGGCGCATTCCCTGATGATGAGATATGGGCACAACTGGAAACTGGCACATGCTATGTCAAGAAGACTCCACACAAAATCTCGCAATATGTAGAAATAGCAGGATAAAAATAAAATTTCAGTTGTTGCAACTAAAATAATGAGAAAGAATTCTTCATGTAGGAATTTAAGACAGCCACCATGGTCATTTCTGTGCTTCCTTAATAATAAAAAAAAATTGCAGAGATATTTAGAACCAGATTTACATGATTAAAATGTGTATGGTCCTGATTGGGCCTTAAAGAATGTAAAGAAACAAATGAAACTGAATGACCTTGTAATTGTTTATGAAGCAAAAATAAGTTCCATCCTTGTATCCATAAATTCCTAAAACTATAGCTTCAATCATTCACTCACCATCTCCTGTGCCACTCCCTCAGGAACCTCCTTCTCTAGGTCAAATGTGAATTCGATGGCTCCGCTTTCCTTGTACTTCCCCTTCAGCTTTTTGGGGTCCTCCACCCACAGTTTAAGGGCTATTGAAGTCTTTTTCCCATCATCCTCCTCAGCTAGCTCCACCCTCACACCTGTGTCCTCAGCAAAGAAGGCATGGTTCAACAGGTCTTTGATGGAGTACCTGAGAAAAGAAACAGGATATTAGACAAAATTGTATTTTACACAGAACTGTTACATACAGCTATATACTATACATTTGTGGCATTTGCATATAGTTAAATAAATAAATAAATGAATAAATTAATAAATGAACAGATAATGCAATAAAGTATACTGCAATACTTCCTCTTGTGAGACATTCTCACTACACTTGTGCCAAGCATCGATATTTGAGTCTTCAACTTAATTTGCAAAGATAGGACATTTGTGTTTCTGCCTTTTAGTATTTTAACTGAAACTGTTCTGTCATGTACATGACGCTGTCACTGTGTACATTAAGACCTTGAAAAACATGACTGATTCCAGCTTATTGAAACATTATTTTGCCTTTTACAGGGTATTTTTTCTGCTTCAGTTACAGAGATTGTGATGCACCATAGCTGGTTATCTTACTACTTATCATATATCGCAGAATGACCTGTGTCATGATACCATTGTTATCGCAGGAAAAATATTGTGATAAAATCGTGCCATGAGTTGTGAATCCCAGTGAATCCCACCCTGACTTATGGGACATATTGTCCTCCATCTTATCCAGAAAAATGCATCATGCAGGGATGAAAAACAAAATGCCTCTTAGACTGTTAACACAGTCCTTTCTCATGAAAAAATGTGATTACTACCTGTTCTACCAGGAAACAGAGAGGCACACAGAAAACCTAAACATCTCTCAACAGAAAAAGCAGCCACACAAGGCTGTGCAAGGGTTATTTCTCCGTATTTCCGAATACATACAAACTAATTATGTAAGAACGTGGAGGACACCCTGCAGATATTGAGGGAGATTGCTGTGCTGCTGAGAGCCCAACTGTCAGTGCCAAGGCAATGAAGCGGGGGTGGGTGAGACAAGTCACAAAAGATGAGAAGGCACTTTGTGGGCCCTGCGGGCTGGACAGTGGTCAGCGATAGGGAGAGTCACTCACCGCTCTTCTTTCTTTTGGCAGATACACTCCCCAATAATCTCCTTTATTTCAGGATCCATGACCTTGTTGTAGCTGGCTGGCTTCACCCCCTGAGGAAAGGGGAATGAAATAAAATGCTGAGGACACGCCATGAGGAAAATATTGTGTGGCTGAGGAAACTATGACAAGAGAAAAAACAAACAAAAGAGGCTGGTCTAACTCTCTTTTCTTAGTACAGCACCACTATAGCCAGTTACTCTGTCCACAGTGGTGCATTTTTAGTGGTGTTAAAATAATCTGTCTGTTCATTAATTCTTAAAAAGATATACTTTCTGCATCTCAGGAAATATAAATACACTCCCTATGGACAGACACATTCTTAACAATTGTGATGGGCTACACTGCACTGCATGTACTAAGAGAGAAATGTACAGTATAGTTAGCAGGGGATCTTTTTCAACATTTGTTTCGGTATCTCACAATGGGCCATGCCTCCCATGTGCAGCACACCCCCCTACACACACAGCACTGTAGAATAGCTTCTAGGGGACAGCGCGGGCACGTGTCCAACAGTGACATACCTCACTGATGTTTTAATTTCTTAACCTAATCTTCTGTTTGGTTGGTCTCCTATTAGTAACCTGCAGTAGTCGCTCAAGGGCACTATGATATGCATACAGTAACAATGGAGAGTACAGTATCCAGAGACACAGCAGCTTTGATGCATACTGTTAATACTACCATGGAGGTCATCTCTCCCTTATCAGTGGTGAAAGTTACCTCTCACATTCCAACTCTGCCAAGTATCAAGAGTGGAAAATCAATACCCTCCATCAAATCAGTAAGTATATCATGACTTCAGAGACCCCCTGATCTAAAACCAGGATGCTTAGCAAGCTGGGAAACACTTAGTTAAATGGAATGGAATACAGCCTTAGGGCTTTATCAAGAAAACAAGGGAGATTTGGACTCCCTCTACGAGTCCATATGGCCCATTAGAATAGCCACTCCGGTCAAGGAGCAAAAGGCTCTGCAATAAGGTCCCATTGAACTAAAGCCATCACAGGAAATCTGACACTGTATTTCCATATCTAAAGTGTCACTGGACTGTTGTGTCAGGCAGCTATAAAGTATAGTGGCAGCTCTGTGATCCAACAACGTAGCCTAACTTTTGTGATACTGCCAAGATACAAATAGATAAATTAAATCATAAAATAAAATCATAGTAATTACATTTAATGTCACACAAACCCCTGACCTTGCGAGGCCCCCTCATAGATTTAATATAGCTTGCCCTGAATTCCTAAAAAACTGTACGCGTGCATGCACATAGGAATCACAAGACAGATTACATTTCCAAAAGTGCTGTTACTGCAGTCAGTGTAAGCCAACTGATTGATTTTATCTGTTTAAAGACAGTAAAGAAATGTATTTGCAACATGTAGTTTTGACATGGTGTGTAAACTGTGTATTGGAAGAATTCTATTCCAAAACAACAGACATAAATTACCCCCTGAAGTTCATAATTTGATGTTGGAAGCTTGTACTGTCCTTTAAGAAGTGTGAGAATTAGTTTTAATTTTGTAGCGTTATTCTCTTTGCAAGAGTGGGTGGCTTTTTTTTCCCAAAAGTAACATTTTAGAGGGAAACTTTTCATTTGTAAAGCAACTGGACTCACACTAGTGACTTTGCGGTAGATCTGAGCAGCATTTTGACACTCAGAGTAGGGGTATTCTGAGGTGGCCATCTCTAACATACACATTCCAAAGGCGTAGACATCCACAGCCTCATCATAGTGCTCCTCATACATCTCTGGAGCCATGAACTCTGGGGTGCCTGCAAAGAGATAGCCCAACAGGCGAGTAATTTTCATCAAATTGCATGAGATACAAAACTGACTGGCTGTTCAGCTCGCAGAGTCCCCTACCTATGACACTCTTGGCAAAGGAGGCCCTCTTGAGTGTTGCCAGTCCTAGGTCCCCAATCTTGACTGACCCTGTAGGACCAGTGATAAAGATGTTATCACATTTTAGATCCCTGTGGATGATGGGAGGGGTCCTGGTATGGAGAAAGTGGAGGCCCTTCAGGATCTGTCTGCACCAGCTCCTCAGCACCTTAGGCTTCATCACCTTGAAGCGCTTCAGATAGCTGTAGGGAAGAGAAACACACAAACACATCACCTGACAAGCACATCACCTGACAAGTAGAAGAAAATATTTTCTCAAATCCAAAAATAACTTGACCTCATTGATGCACTCTAAGAGGCATATAAGCTACAAGTTTTGCTGCAACTTAAAGTCTATTGCCTTGTACAAGTCTTTAAATGGCACCTCAGTGGAATGCAGGAACACATATGCAGTTGTGTGTATTGTTCTTTCCTCCTCAGACTAGTTAGTGAAATGTTTTCACCTTCATCACTGAACACTCACGTTTTCAGTGTTCCTGACGTCATGAGCTCGGTTACCAAAACAATACACTTCTTCCCTTTGAGGGGTGACTCCCAAAAGTCATAGAAGCGGACAATGTTGGGATGCTGAAGGCCTTTCAGCATCTCTGCTTCCTCCTTGAAGCGCTGACGTTCCATTTTTGACAGCTTACGATCCTACGGGAAAGGGGAATAGGGAAAAAGAGGAAAAGAGAAGAGGATAGAGAAAACATTAAACACTTGACTTGAGATACAGCATTGAGAGATACTTGTAATGGCACGTTTGCTTTTCAACAACTACCAGATGGAAGAGGCCCTCACCTAGGAGGCTTTTTCCTTCATTTTCATTGCTTGTGCATATGTGTGAGTGAGTGTGAAAGAGTGAGAGCAAGAGAAAGAGAGAGAGAACAGTGTATGTCTTTGAGCCATTCACAAAACTCTAATTGGATCATATATAATATCACAGCTGATGACAGCCAGCAGTGCCCGCACCTGGAAGAATCCAGGGCAATGGCTTCCTCAAGCAATAACAAGAGTCAGACCTGGATATCATGCATGTGCATAACTTTATTACCGAGAGAGAGATATGTGAATATTAGATGCTAAGCTTGTACAATGTACTGCTCTTGTCAAGGCAGCCAAATGCCACTCTGTGAGAGTTAGAAGCTAGATGAGTCAGCTGGAAATTCACTGATGCAAGAATAGTAATTTTAGGCCCAGATCTTTGATATATTTGAAAGGACTTGGCTAAATGAATTGCCCAGTGCCAACAAAACAGTGACTTGGGGCAGCTGATTTGTTGTTTAGGCCAGTGGGCAGTACTCAGTGTCCCAATCCTGCAAATTTTTGTTTCAGCTGTATGTTTGAACACCTGATTAAATAAAGAGCTTCATGTTGATTGGTTGACCACAAGAAAGTGATCAAGCTGATTAGGGCATGCATGAAAGCGTACAGTCCTTAACTTCACTGGGTATGCAACAGCATAGCTGGAACAAAAACTTGCAGGACAAGGAGTCCTTGAGCACTGGGTTAGGAACCATAGATTTAAGGCCAGTGCCCTACAAAACGTTTCCCACGATTTTCACTGAGTAATAAGTCAGGTTGATTAGGGCACCTGGTAAGAATTCCCATAGGACACCTCCCCTTGGCATACTGGGCACAGCTGACTGGGAAGAGGCTCTAGAGCTGTGTTCCCCAACCCAGTCCTCAAGGACCGCCTGTCCTGCAGGTTTTGGTTTCAGCTCTGCTCTTGCACACCTGACCCAATTAAGGCCCACACATCTTCCTGCACGCCCTGTTCAGGTAGATCTGCTTCAACCAATCAGCATGAAGCCCATAAATGGATCAGGCCGGCACACTGTATGTGCGGCCACCCAGTCAGGTCTGCCGGATCTGACAGGTGCGCCGCGCAAACAGACTGCAATATATAGAAGCCAACGGACAACTACACAGACAACATGGTTGATTATTGATTGCGCAATGCAGCTATTCGCAGTTAATCGCGCTGCGCGCATTAAACAATTTTGCGGAGGCAGGAGGAAACTCGGAGGGACGGTCGCATGATTTACGTTGTATCCACGTTCGCGTGCTGCGTGTGTGACCGTGCATGTGCTTGTGCATGAACGCCTGTACCGTACTGGAGCACACCCCCTCCAACCATGCCAGAGCAGGGGAAGTGTACTGTATTCAAGCATGGAACGGAGCGATCACACTTGTCAAATAATCTGGATTTTGAAGTCAAACGTGCTTGGGCGCGGTACAAACAGGGTAATGTGAGGGCCTACTCACATTAGGGCCATTTGCACCGTATCGTACTAAAGCAAAAACGCCCCCCCTGAGAGTGGTGGACACTATAATACTACAAAGCAAAAAGCAAAATACTGTAACTTTTGTCAAAGAGCACATACACAATGAACGGGGCTTGAACTGGCAGTACCCTGCTTGTATAGTGGAAAAGTGGGCAGCTGTCAACCCCTATTCAGGTTCAAATAGTATATAAGATGGATAAATGGAGAATGTTCTCTTTTTCTTCCCATATTACTGCTGTTTACATTCTCAGACAAAGGAGAAAATCGGTTAATTATGGTTAGGGTTAGGGTTATCCATGAATTACTGTTACAAGGGGAATCATTTTATTTTTGGAGTTCTTGTGAATTAAACATTTTAAATTAATTGACAACCATTTTGTTGTTGCATGGGCATTGTTATAGTAATGAATTAATGGAATTTATGATAAAGTGGTTATTTTCATCTTTCTTGCTAGGCTAGGGAAAAACATACCAGGGGCAAGTAGAACTCTGGCACACTGGCATGACCAGAAACGTGGAAAAAAAATCTTAATATTGAACATAGCATAGAGAAAGCTTTGTTCTCATTTCTGCAGTATGAAGTCATTTATAAAGGTTCTCCTTGCATACTGAGTTCAGGCATTAGATGAGATGAACTCATCTTGGTAAATTATCATAAAGCAATTTGTGGGTGGGCATACATCTGTGTACAGACACTGAGAAGGATTATAGATGGCTAATGCACAAACCACAGTTCCTTAGCTCAACAGCAGCATTTGAAAGGTTTCCCTTCCTGAGAACACCATTCATCGTGTGCGTGTGTGTGTGTGTGCACGTAGTTATAGTTCAGTAGAACATCATGTGGGACATGTTTCTTTGATTAATGCTCTCAAGAGATAGCGCTCCCTGACACTCTTCAGCCCCACAGCTGCACCTCCTGCTTAAAGTTGTCATGAATTTATTACTGGAAGACACAGAGTAAGCACAATAGGTCACTAAACCCCCCATGTGTACGTCCTTAAGCCCTGTGCTTCCTCACTACTTTTTAAATCACACAAAAGAACAAATACTGCAAGAAAAACTATGTGACCTTTCATTATGCAATAGTCTGTTATCGATTAAAAAAATGTATTCAGTCTCCCAGATTTTGTCTCACCTCAACACACGATTATGAAGACCCATTTATACCTGGTATTAAAATGCAGTATCTAAACATGCTATCCCAATAATGGACAGTGTGATGATGCCCACTGTATTTACACATTGTATTTATATGCATTCTATCTGCATTTTGATGAGCTCCTATTTTTCAAATGTACTATGCCAAGCAGGTGAGTAGGTGTGGAGATGACACTGTCAATAAAAACAAACAAATGGTGGGTTTTAGGGTCATCAAGCATAATGCTGTACAGCCTGGATTTACTTTTCATTTGAGACGGAATGGCTCATCTTTGATGACTCTTTCATAGGATTCAACAGAAATAACGACCAGACGTTTTTGCAACAACAGTGTTTGCAAACTGCAGCTGCTCTCAGTGCTGCTATAGTGTATCTGCTTTGGCAAAGGAAAGATGACTAGAGGGAGCTGATGACGTTTGAACAGGGATTTTCGAGGTATGGGTCCTGAGCCTCTGGTGGGATCCAGTATGGAGACAGGTGGGTCGCAGGAAGGCTGCATCAATGCATTCATTTCTCAATAAAGGAGGAAGGAAAATTTTAAATCATCATTTCTACAGCCATCAGCTCCCCTCAAGTATCAGTATCAGTGAGAGTGATGATGCCTGGAAATTGGGAGCAGCCCTCTTAGCTAGCTGACAACATGGACATAATTCTTAAAACCAAGAGCAGCTGATACGCTACTTAAAAATAATGATCGGTATGATACTCATAAACAACAAAAAAAAGGCATCACACAAAATTAATCATATATTGATTGTGGTTTTGTAGTGTGCCAAGGATCTGACGATGAGAAACCCCCAAATGTCAGGTCAAGTTGCATTGTCATCTCTCCTAATTACAGTGTGTGGGGAAAAAGGGAAATCCAGGACCAATGTTAGCATGTGGTACCATTGGTTTCCCTAGAAATTTAAACATATAATATTCAACAACTAATAATAAGCTTTAGTGATTTGCTCATATTGAATGCAAGACAATGTTTTAAAACTAAATATAAAACAAATATACAGTGCTGTGAAAAAGTATTTTCCCCCTTCCTGATTTCTTATTTTTTTTGCACATTTGTCACACTTAAATGTTTCAGATCAAACAAATAAATTTTAATAGCCTATTAGACAAAGATAACCAGAGTACATACAAAATACAGTTTTTAAATGATGATTTCATTTATTAAGGGAAAAAAGGTATCCAAACCTACCTGGCCCTATGTGAAAAAGTAATTGCCCCCCTAACCCTAATAACTGGTTGTGCCACCCTTGGCGGCAACAACTGCAATCAAGCGTTTGCGATAACTGGCAATGAGTCTTCTACATCGCTGTGGAGGAATTTTGGCCCACTCTTCTTTACAGAAATGTTTTAATTCAGCCAAATTTGAGGGTTTTTGAGCATGAAAGGCCTGTTTAAGGTCATGCCACAGTATCTCAATTGGATTTAAGTTTGGACTTTGACTAGGCCACTCCAAAACCTT
>OMLB01018392.1:7357-23149 GCA_900302555.1 Myripristis jacobus | reverse complement strand
CGTTTACACGACAACGATTTTTACAAAGAACGGTAAACTTTTGTTGCGGTTTGGCCTTTCATTTACACGACAACTGCGTTTTAGGTGCTTGAAAACGCAAACTTTGGAAAATGGGTTCCAGAGTGGAATTTTTTGATAACGCCACTCTCCCCGCCGCCGTGTAAACTGGCAATATGAAATTCTGATGACAACAGCGACACCCCACTTCGCGCGTGACTATGACGTTCCTGTTTGTACACGGCGTGCGACCAAAGCGTTTGTACGCAGGCGCGCGGTGCTACTCTGTGGTGTTACATTGCAAAGTTGCACCGCCACCTACTGGCCTGGCATGCACACTACAGCGTTTTCAGTTGTTTTTGCGGATCCGTGTGTGCGAGGATCGTTCTCACGGCGTTATTGTATAAACATGGAACTTTTTAAAAACGCAAAGGAAAAAGTTTTCCGTTTTTATCAGATCTGTTGTCGTGTAAACGGGGCCTCAGTTTACCTGTTCATTAGCCCTCTCCCAGCCAATCAGCTCCCTGCCTGCTCTGCGCGCCACACACCTGTCCCTGATTAGCTCAGTTTATATAAATAAAGAGTGCAGCTTCCAGTTCAGGCTTTGCCAGTTTGTTGCTGGTCACTGTATCCTGCTCCCTGTTCCTGTCACCTCCTCTGCTGGTTTATTGTCCAGCCAGTCAGTTCATCTTCAGTTTTCAATCTATTAGGCCCAGTTCAGATGCAGTGCCAGAGCCACACCGCACTCAAACACATGTGGCAGTGTTTACTCTCCCCTGAATAAGTCTGGCAGCAGCACAGCAGACTGAAATGAGTTTGCCTGGCCTCACTTCTAATATTACAGTGGGTGCTCCTGCCGTACTGTGGGCAAAGGTGCATCTGCAGAACTCATTCATTGCATGTGCTGCTCCACAACCAAACTCTAACAGCCAGACGTGATGGAAAATTATGTTAATGACATGCTAAACAGTGCTGATGGTATTTCACATAGGCCACAGTTCAGTTATGAAAGCACATGTCCTCACGCTGTGCTGATGGTGTTCCATCAGGAGAAGACCATAAAGAGTTAATTAAATCTTTGCTAGAAGAAGCAGGGCAGGTGTCAAAAGTATTTAACTTACTTTATTATCTGTGCTTCATTTCTTCGCAAAGAATAGCAACCAGGAGACACCTTTGCTTGTTTTTCAGTGGCACTTTTTTCTTAGCTAAATGTGCTCATTAACATTATGATTGAGTAATGATTGTCAAAAAATGAATTCTGTAGGCTAGTTTGTAGTTTTTTTCATAAAGTCACTGTTGTATACATATGTAGAACATTTGGATTTGCAACTACTTTTCACTACTAAAATCCAATTAGTACTACACGAGGCCAATTAATTAGGCTCATACTTGATTTTTGTATATTATTGTAGATCTTGATCTGCCAGAATAGTGTACTACTGTGATATGAGCATGCACATAATATGCTCATATCATATGTTTATTTGAGGGCCAACTGGGAGCAAGCTCTCTTGAAATGACACCCTGATGACAATACAAATGTAGATAAAATACAAAAGCAAGACAATATAAACACAGTCATAAATCATACTGTAAGTTAGTTCAGTTTTGATAGTTTTTGTATTACTTCTCCTGTCCAGCTAATTCAGCACAGGAAGGGAAAAGTCAGGACACCCAGTGTGACTGCAGACACAGCTGAAGGTGGAGAGCGGTGGAATGCAGGCATCATGCCGTGATATTGACATTATGCCGATCCCAGATGTGATTATCTGGCTATTATATAAGCAAGGACTGGGCACAGCAAGAGCATCATAACAGGGTGTGGAGGAAGAACTGATCTTATTGGTGCAAGGAAGCAAGATTGGATATTAGTCTGCACATGCCCACTAATTATTATCTCAGTCTGGTTGCATCCTGGAGAGTGTGTGTGTGAGAGAGACATTGTATCCTCATTTTTATTGTCCCCAGTCTTATTTACAGTAGTGAGTTGATTGATTAACCCTACATATCTCATGGTGATTCAATTGATTTTTATTGATCTGGACAAACGTGACTGGATGGACTCATGCCAGAGACAAACCCAATAACAGCAAAAACTAATCAAGGCATGGATGGTGGCACCTCGTCTGTTTTAAAAGAGGCATATATTGCCTTTTTTTCAGACCCTGGAGTACGAATCTATTCATTTTGAATGAGAATGAATGTATATCTGATGCTGGAAATGTGAGAAGACTGTTCATGGCAGTCTGGCATAGGAACATATTTACCCAAATTTTCAGTAGATCCCATTTGAGTGACTTCCAAAGAAATGACTCTTATTTTACAGTTTATTTAATAGTAGTGCAATGTAATAACCCATCTGACTATAGAAATGGCAACAAAAAAAAAATCCCTGTTTTTTTTTTAAGGTTTTGAAGATTTTTTTCATTAAGAGCATGATTAACTTTTTTTCAAATGGCCAGTAAGATATTTTGAAGGGAAACTGTTCATATATTTTCTGGTTACCATGACAGCACATTGTTCTGAAGGAGATGACTGCACCACACACTGCATGTTGCCGATATCACTGGTGGGAAAACCAGTGAGAGGCACTCACATTACAGACTCAAGTGTTTACACTTCTGTCTGTAACAGGAAGAAAAAATAATATCATAACAGTTCAGGCCTTTGTCTCCTCTTGCCCTGCAATTAATCACTCAGTGTACAGTAAGTCCATTTAATGACTGTGCAGCACACTTAATCCCACTGTATGCACAGATTACAAGACAAAGGGCCTCCTAATCCTGTGGCACAGTGGAATTGGGAACATCGTAGGCTGATATATAGTGGGTCTGTGACTTAATGAGTGTACTGTACAATACTGTTACTATTTTCTCACAACTGCGCCGAACTTTGACCGCATTACTTAATATGGCTCTCATAATGTGGTTGATATTGGCCAGCATAGACCCACAGGCTCTGGATTTATGTCGCTTGTCGCTCTGAAAGCCGCTTTGCGATAAACCTGTTTATTTAAAATGCTTTATAAGTAAATTGGACTTGACCTGATGTGATGAATGTGTGGCCGGGCTTGTATGGTGCAAATCAGCTCAGTAGTTTAAGGGGTTTAGACGCCGAGTGTGAAACACTCCTTTTTAGTCTCGCACCCATATTTACATTAAGCTTCAAACTGCAGGGGGCCAAGCTACTGGTACATCTTTAATAAGCGCCGCCTCGGCAGCAGGCGAGTGCAGGCGCTCCAGCAGTCTCACACACACACACACACACACACACATTCATGGTCACTCAAGCAAACGAGGTTAATCAAGCCAGCCTCGGTCCAGCTGCTGTAATCGTTGCTGTTTTACACACTGAGGGCTGCTGCCTTCCACACAGTCCTCGGTGCTGCTGCGCTGGCTGACACCCATCTGTTTGACTTGCCTCTTGTGTTTCATATTTTAACTGATGCTGGTGCAGCGAGCAAGGAGAGGCTCAGTTCCTGGCGTGAGGACGCTGGAAGAACTGAGCCACAGCAAAAGGAGGATAAGTCCAAGTTAACTACAGTGTGAAGCTAATTACAAAACATACATAAAACTGCTTTATAAATAAATTAAATCAAAAAATGAATATAACAAAATGTACAAAACTGAGTCATATGCCAGAAAATAAGCGCCACTCAACTGAATCTGTTGCAAGGGTTGGCCACACACTTCACACACACATTTTCCAGTGTGGTTAAACTACTGGTTTAACAACACATAGGAGACTTACTCTCCCGCGGTGTTTGTATCTCCTAAATGTCAGTTTCTCTTGAATGCTGCAGAATTTTCTCATCCCATAAAGAACAATATAATCTGTCAATCCCACATAAAAACATGAAAACCACCAACGTCGGTGTGTCAAGGTGTTCAACAGCAGCGATGCAGCTGTTGACTGAACATTCAGGTTATGGAACGGCCCGTGTGACCTTTGACCTGCTCTCTGCCCTCCAGCCTCCGAGCAAGGGGCAAGGGTTGTACCAGCTGACAGAAAGGTGGAGGTAGAGAGGGGTGAAAGAGGGCAAGAGGACACAGACCGCACCCTGTGTTGACCAAGTCATCTCTTCCTCCAGGCCCAGAGAGCGCAGGCGTGCTATTATATGGACCATGTGCTCGGTCCAGCATCGGGCTGCATTGTGACTCAATGGGGTGTGATTAACCACTGTAGAGGCTTACTGTGAGCCACAACCGCGCATTAAGAGATGATCTGTGGTAAACAAAGGATCAGCGGGTGTGAGGGACAAACTGTGCAGGGCTGAGGAGGTTTACAAACACCTCAAGAGCACATAGACCTGTAGACAAGCCAGAGCACAGTGGATGATTTTAGGACTTGAGTTTTTTTTTTTTTTTTCTAACTTTGAAATAAAGTGGTGCCCTCTTTAATGCACTGGTGCTTTCACATGATTCATTGCTAACGACTAGCATTCGCTGATTTTGTAATTTTGAGCAAGGCAGCTTGCTCCGTATGCACATTTTAGATTCATTCAGGCAGGGCTGGAGGTCGTGAAGGAGTCTAAATCAGCATATGTTTTCATGTTTTCTTCCCCCTCTGCCTAAGTCAACAGTGATCGGGCCAGTGAGTCAGTGAATAGTGTCTTTATTCCACTCTGGTTGCTACAGCAAAGATCTACTATGAAATATCTCCTTGGTGGTCTCATTTCAAATGACGGTAAGGCAGAGCTGCACTGCTGACCAAAAACCTTGTCGTTCTTATTCAGAATGACAAGATTAGTTATGCATAAAAAGGGAAGGTTGTTTCAAGTTGCTTTGAAAACTAGATTTGGAAGAGGACCGGTGGAAACATTATCAGACTATGATTTGATTACCAGACTATTGGTCGATACATACATGTGACTTTTAAAGCCGCAGAAATGTGGTCGCGATGCATCTTTTTAGCAATCAGTTTTCTACTCGAGGTGTCAGGGTTTTAAGGCCCACAAAGGAATGAAACATGATGCATGGTGTACTGACAAACTGAGCGATGGCTGGCCAGAAATGCACATCCATCAAACCAGCAGCCAACCTATTTAGTCCCTGACACAACACTTTAAGGAGTGTTTAATCTGATTGGCCAACACTAAAGGACGACCCAAAACTTAATTAGCCCTAAGTAGCCCCTCTTTGTGTTTCTGTATTTTGACATTTGAAGGTCACTCCAATTAAAAGTCACATGTGTGTTGTTCCAAAATGAATTATTCAGCATTTAATTATAGTGGCACCTGCTGTGATGGAGCTGGCATAAATGTAAATGTTGCTATTTTGATTAAATTCATTTTCATACAATTTTTGACATATTAAGCAATTAGTGTCCAACAGCATTTTTTTCCCCCTATAAACAAATGACAGTGTTTGGAACGAAACCCTCAAATATTCTCTCTTTTTCTAAGAGGCTGGAAAGAAAGCAGTTTTAGATGGCAGAAGGAAAATGCTTGCTCAGTTTTAATTACTTCAACAGTTTCTGTTACTTCCAAAAACATTTCAAAACAGTTTAATGTAACACACATGACCTTGTGAATGTTTCTGTTTTGGTTTTGGTGAATTGAGGTTACTCTGTGTGTCGTGTCCTCAGGCGAGGAGGCTGGGTAAATGAGGCAGCAGAGCCTGTCTCTACGGTCTCTGAGCTGCTTATTCACCATGTACCTGGCCACACACACACACACACACACACACACACACACACACACACACACACACACACACTCAAGACTGCAGTTTGTGCATTTAATGAATTTGTTGGGATAAATGGATGTTGATGTCATCTTAGTCATGTAAAGTTTTGGTTGCCAGGTTTCATGCAGCGTGGAGGCTGTTAACGATGGAGTCAAGCCTCATTTAAAAGGTCCTGTAGGTCTGCTCTCTCCAGCTCCTGCGGTGTCGCCGCTGCTCGCCCTGGGACCAGTGACCTCTGACCCCCTGGTAGCCTAGAGGTCATCGCAGAAGTGACCTCAGTAGTTACAAGGGCACATTCCCACTGAGAGGGCTGAAGGGCTGCACCCCCCAAGGCCACGAGCGCACACACATACACATACAAACCAAACACATACGCACACACATGCACACACACACACACACACACACACTAGCACAAACACAGACACAAACAATTCCAACCAAAGCCCTGTTTTCTGACGCTGAGTCAGCAGCAGCAAACTCTCAGCTACCTCATTTTGATAATCAAGAATGACTTTTAGGTTTTCTTCTTTGCTAAATTTCCCCAGAGTCACAGAGTCTAGAATGGATTTATTAATTAGCGCAGCGAGCAGTGAGTGATTTATGGTCAGAGGCTTTGGTGTCAGAGTTTAGAGTGGTGGAAATAGGTATCATTAGTGTGTGAGACTCTCTAAGTAGTGGCCGTACACGCATAATGAAACCTTTCATTTGGGATCTGGGAGGATCAGTCCTGCAAGGTGAGTAAGTGGGAGTGTCTGTGTGTGTGTGGTGGCAACATAATGTTCATATTTGTGTGTGTGCATGTACTGTTTGTGTATATTTGCATGTTTATCTTAAAGGAACATGCCACTTTTTGGGGAGATTAGTTAGCCTAGATCCTGCGAATACATAAAAAATGAGAGAAAATAGCACTATGTTGGGAATTGTTGTGACACTTACTCCTGGACAATTTACCATCATGGAATATGGAAACCATGGAAAAGTCTCCACCACTCCAGGAGTGATCAGTTTTGTAAAATCTTCCTGGGAATTTATGCACTGTCTTTGTGCATCACCCTCCTCGACAGAGATATCAAGTCTCTGCATCAGTGTCAATATAGAACCCCATTTAGTGCGACAAACACACAAGGTAATTCCAAACATGGGGCTGTTTTTCTGGTTTTCATGTCTTAATTTTTGGTCGTCATACATATGCAAAATGTATTGTGTGAGAAACTATCAATATAACATGTTTTGGTTCTTTGCAGATTTCACAGGGTTTCCACTCGCAGCCATTCACTGTGTTAGCACGCAGCTTTCCGGACACACAGGGATGAGTTTGGTATCGTTCTGCTCATCTGACTACATAACAGACAAAATGTTCATTTCCTGAAAAAGTGTTGTGTTAAAGGTACCCTATGTAAAATTAAGCTGAGGTGAGGACCCTTAAGATTCAGCTGATTTAAAAATCTCTCTCTCTCTCTCTCTCTCTCTCTCTCTCTCTCTCTCTCTCTCTGTATGTGTGTGTGTGTGTGTGTGTGTGTGTGGATCCAGCCTGCTGCAGCTCTGCAACACAAACAAACTCCTGGATAAACTCAAGTATCATACACACACAAAGTGGGTCGATGCTTTTCCCAGGCCTCACAGATAAAACCTGCCACTGTACGCTGTGGTGTGATGCAATATACATAAGTGTGTTTTACTTGGCGGATCTGAATTGTTGTGGTTTGTTCATTTTGGAGTGTGTGCTTGCGATGCTTTAGGCCCTGAGTGCTCCCATGTGTTGGCCAGGTCGTGGTTATTGTCAGTATAAACAGCTAACTCATCCGGATTGTGGTAAAAACATGAGTTACTTCCTGGCAGAGACAAAAGCAGCTTTTTAGCCAATAACAAACCATTGAGATAAGATGAATGCATCATTAGGGGAATTCTGTATATACGTTACATAGCAACCTGCCTGTGGATTTCATGGAATTTTATATTTATAGGCCTACTGTACTCTGTACCTTGTTATGTTTGTAATACTGTATCATCATTATGTGTCGCCATGTCTTTTAGTAACTTTTTGTGCTGTCTCTGTTTGGGCCATGTCTCCTTTGGAGAGAAAAAACAGGTTTTAAATTTTAGTGGGACTTACCTGATTTTAATAAAGGCCAAAAAGGGGAGGAAAAGGCTGCATTTGTTTAATTCTGGACCGAGCCCATTGCTGCATGTTATGCCCTCTGTTTCTCTACTGTCACTGTCAAATAAAGCAGAAATGATATTTTTTTTAAAAATCTCAATGTATTCTATGCCTCTTGTAAATTAGAAAGAAAAAAATGTCTAAGATGTGTGAACACAGAGGATAACTAAAAGTTTGTTTTTTTTTAAAGGAAAAGAAAATAGACATAAAATAGACAATTAAATGTGATTCTGAAGAGTTCTTAAGACAGCAAATTTGGTTATCAATAGCAGGAGGTTTTACTGTAATAAGTAGCGGTAATCAATTGGTCAGAGTAAGTGTTACAATACTTTTCAAATTTTGCATGATGCGTGTTTATGAAGTACACTCTGACATGCTAATATAAGTGATGTTGCTCTGTCTGCTGTGTGCCTCTCAGCCAGAGGAGGCTGAAACTGCAGTGAAGGAAGGAGGCACCGCACTTGCATGACATGACAAAATCATGCGTGCACACACTCACAGCCGGTGGCCAATTCAATGCAGACAGCCCTGGTTCATCATTAACAGTGTCTCTGCATGTGTGTGTGTGTGTGTGTGTGTATGTGTGTGTGTGTGTTTGGACCCAGGGATCTCTAACCTTATGTAATCTGTGTTGATCCTGGAGGCTTGTCATCTGTTAGTAAATTAATCATTAGGTCATGTTACACTGAGTCACCTCTGGCCCTTATTTTTTTTCCAAGCCGTGTTTCAAGCTCGGCTTTCTCCTCTGCCTTGTGCTTCACGTCAAAACGAGACATCAACCATTTGGAAAATGTGATATGCTCTCTTACAAAATGATTGATGTTAAAAAACAGTGGGTAAATAAAGATCTTGGCCCACAAAAGAGCACTACAGTATGAATCATAAGTGTGCAGGATGTTAAATGATGAACAGGTATTTTTAGAGCAGAGATCTCTCCAAGTCTCCCTGTCTTGTTTGAAAAACTGTTCAACCTTTTGGCTGCCGTATCTTCATTGTAGCAGTCTGTCTCGTGTAAGGTCACTCAGGACACTGCAGTATTTATTAGATCCATTTTCAACGTGCCGTTGCCTTGACACTTGCACACTCCTCCTTTAGTATTTGCTGTGTGTACTGCTGTCTGGGAATTCAGCGCTTATACTGAGATGAGCGACTACATATCTTGTTTTTATTATTATTTATTTACTCACATGCAGCATCTTTTGCTTTTATATCTCCTCCCAGTGTTGTAATAGTTTTTACTGGGAATTAATGATCTCACTGGAAGGTTTTTCTTAATGCCATCCTTCCCTCTATACTGCACATATTTTAAAAAATTGCTCCAACAGGAAAACCTTTATATTTTCACCTTCTTTTTTCTCTCACTGTCATTCCCTTACTTTACTCTCTCTCTCTCTCTGGCTCTCTCACCCACATAAACACACACAGACACAAACACACACTCTTTCTCTCTGTGGGAGCTGGCTGCCATGATGGCTGAGTGTGTGTGATGCCAAGGCAGCAGCCTGGTGCGGCAGTGACGGTGAGTCAGAGCTCGCAAGAACACAGCACGGAACCATGGCACCCGATCGTTAGAGAGACACACACACACACTCACACTCACACACCCTGGTGGGGGTCCAGAAAAGGAAGAAACCAGGTGCACACGCAGCAGTTTCCCCAATTCAAGTTGAAAATCAGTCTGTTGGTGTCAGTTCTCATAGATTATGTCTGCTTATCTGTCTCTCCCTGTGTCTGTCTCTCTTCTTTCTCCTTATCATCCCTCTCTTGAAGCGCTGAGCAGTGTCCCAGGATTTCAAACACTCCCCCCTCCATACCAGGTCGTGCCACCATCAAACGAGGCAGCCTTGACTGAATAAAAATGGAAAACAGGGAGGGTGATCGACCAACCAGACTGTGGAACCATAATGGAAGTCAGTATTAAGCCTCCTGGCGATGCCCGTGTTTACATATTTCAGGAGATGGTGAGAGATGCCATGCTTCAACGCAGAAGTCTGGAGCTATGGTGGTAGATGCGTGCATGCTTACGTGTGTTTATTTGCCTGTGCATTTGTGTGTGTCTGTATTTGTGTATGCATGCATGTGTGTACCCTCATGTCTGTGTGCCTGCGTGTTTACGGATCAGTGTGTTTGTAGTCCCTTTAAATTATTAATGATCTAGAGACCAGATGAGACAGACGACTCGACGACTCCTCCTTTCCTCTTCCTCTCCTCTTCCTTTTCCCTTCTTCCTGCGTTTCCGTCCAGCTGCCGGTTGTTGGTTGGCAGCTGGTTAGCACAGCACAGCAACGCATGGTACAGCTCTGGTGGCTGCACGCCTCATTGGACTCTAATGTAGCGTGGTTAGCAGCAGCGCTGAGCAGGTAGAAGGAATGGACTTATCGCAAATGGAGGACTTCAGTGCAAAATGAGATAGCCACTGTTTAAAAATTGGGAGAGCTATCTGATGGTTGGGATGAAAGTAAATTGCACTAATGAATATTAGTGAAGATATCAGCTGTTTTAAGTCCTTAATGTTCAGAATGATTGGTTTTAGGAGGTAATCATGAGTCATTTGTAAGTATATTTGGAAGTGAACATTTCATTGAATATTTGCCAACATTTATTTTTGTTCCAAAACAGACTCTCCAGGCAGCTATTAGCTGGTAGGCCCAACTTCAGAATGGCAGCACAGGGTAGCCTAAAGGTAAGGGAGATTACTCTGTATACTGCAATGAGTTATCCCATATTAACTGGTCATTTAGGCTCATATTCACCAAGCAAATCTTGTTTTACTTCAAATAAGTGGAAAAAATCTTCCGGTGGGATGAGATAATCTAGATTCACTTGTTTCAGGATTTTTTAGGAATAACTGTAAATTGAAATTGAAAATGAGGTAGAATAAGGCAGATCAGCCCACCAGCATCAAGAACATGACTCTTCCCTCAGCCAAGAAAATTATGGAAACTTGTTGGTCAGCATCGGAAACAAGTGTGATTATCTCATTACACTGACAGATTTTTTTTCACTTGTCTGAAGAGAAATTTTTAAACAATGAATATGGGACTAAATGACTCGTCAAAATGCAGATGTTTACAACATAACAGACAGGTCATAGTTTCAGTCACCACAACACCACATTTCTGGCCATCAACAGCCACTTATCCAATCCCATACTGAGCAAAATGAGCAATTTTGACCTGCTCATTCACTGTAAATCACATTTTACATTCACTTTGGGTGAGATTAAATGACTCCAAATGTGCAGTCATTATGGGAAGGATAATGTTGTATAATATTGTCCCATACACAGCAGCGAAGTAGTTGTAAACAACATATGGGTCCCCACAGAGGCCATCTTTACTTACAGTTTGTGAGTTTGTTTTTGTCATGTGGGACTGTGGGCAAATGAAAACATTCCTAACAGTTTTCTCTCTCTGCCCGTCTCTCCCTTCTGTCCTCATCACACCCAGGCACATACAGGCATGCAAATACACATACACCTACGCACAGGGATGCACACACTCAAGTGCGCATGATCTCGTGAGACACACACACACACACACACACACACATCGGCCCACCTGTGAGCACAGGCTGCTATTCTACACCCAGCAGCCTCCCCAGGGGAGGCCTGGCAGGTGTACCATTACATCCCTGACACACTTTACCATTAGCCACAGCTCATTAGGATAAACTGATGCTTCTCTACATGCTGCCCACTGTTGAGGAAGTTGAAATTTCCTGAGCTGGGATGACTGGACTGAAAAGTGAGCAGTGAATGCTGTTGACCTGTCAGTGTGCTCAGTGTTGTGCGTGAGGTCTCATCTCGGTACAATAGATGGTATTGTATCTGCAAGTTGTAGCTCTGAGTGAACCAATTCATTTTCTGCTGAGCTTTAACTGGGAACAACTAGACATCAACACATTTAATGCCACACAGGTATTTAGGCATCAGCACTTTAACCCTGTGCTAAAATGATATGTCTATGCTACAGAAAAGGAGATTTTTTTTTTAACAATCTTGCATTATATGGAATTCTGAATCCAACACATTTTCTCTGTGGACAAAGAAATGGGGTTTGCATATACTTACTTACAGTCTGTGACATACAGAGTGCTGTTACAGTTTGTGACTTAAACTGGTGTTTAAATCTGTGTTTTTATCTCATATGGGACTGGATTCGCTGAATTCTGCTGCTGCTTTTCAACCCAAATAACTATTTTACAAACAAAGCACTATCCTGCGGTGTATTCTGAATAGGCTTCATCACAGCTGGCTGCTGTGTGACAGTTGTTGCTGTGTGCTGTGTTTTCATGCCACACAATATTGCAACTCCCTCCATCGCCCCAACATCCCCCTCCTTCTATAAACATGCTGCATCATGTTTGTCTACCTATTTTATCTATGCCTGTTGCTATGCTGTGCTTGTTATGATTTACTATGTGTGGGGATTATCGCTTCACAAGATTCCTCATGCTGAGGAATCCTGAAGCTCGCTCAAACCAGAGCCTCTCCACCAAATATCCCTGTATTCCCATTTTCAATAAATGGTTAATTCCTTGACGAAAGTGTCTCTGACTGAACTTGGGTTATCTTTTTTCAAAGGCTATAATAAAAGTATTATGAGGGAGAAGACACACATTGTAATCAGATTAAAATGTGAAGTTAATAATTTTTTTTTAATTCTTTTCATTTCTCCCATAGACTGTTTTATCGAGAAGTCTCTAAAATACTAGCGAATTAAATTTGAGGCCTACGAATATGGAGAGCTGTATAATTTGAATCTATAGGATGAGAGTGGAGCGAAGGAGATAGCTTCAGCAGGGGGATGGGGGATGTTGGGAGGACCAGTGGAACGAGTCTGAACAAGTACAGGATGCAGATAAAGATCCACTGAAATGGACAGAAATGGAAAAAAGCCTCAGGAGCTAGCTCAGTTTTTTTTTAGGGTGGCAGGCTTATGCTTAGTGGTTGGAGACAGTGTAGGCCTACTGTAATTGGTCACAAGTTTGAGTTTTCCTGCAACAGCCAGTGAGTCCATCCAGTCACGAGCCAAACTGCCACTGCGCTAAGTTTAGACTGATATATCCAATATATATAAAGTGTAATATATCCAATACACAAGAGTTTGTTAAATATCAAATGATAACATGATATGATAACAGTTCCTTTCTGACCATCATGTTTTAAGGAAATTTACTCTTCATTTAAAGTTTCCAGGTGGTGAATAGATGGAGTGATTCCCTGTCTTAAACAGCTGCCAACCTAAAAAATAATTTCATAAGTCTGTGATTTAATGGAGTATTACCATTGTTATAGTGGCTTTTCCACCCTGTTAAGAATACAGTTTGGGAGGAAACTACTGAATATGTGCATTTTTTTTTTCAAATAAGTATTAACCTCTTTAATTCTGCCACTCCAGTGGGTGGGTTTGTCATTGCTGTGCAGCTGAGCTTTGTTCAAGTCCACAGAACTTTATTTTTAATTCTGCTGGAGATCCCAAGGTTTCCAGAGAGATCAGATATGCCTGAATCACAAGGAAATGTGTATAAAATGATACACAAAGACAACGACATATTTTCTATTTGACGTAATGGTGCAGCCATAAAACAATGGCATCTGAGGATCAAATGTTCCCCTCAATATAAGTGATGTAGCTTCAGGGAAGTGCTGGGACCAGCAGTTACAGAACATATGAGACATTGTAGTACAACTTGGAAAAAATACATGTTTTTCTAACTTTTATTCTACTTCAGTGCAGAGCTAAGTGGAACTCTGAGACTGGGGGTTTTAAATGAGCATGTATAAACATATTGAATTTTGGCATAAGGGACCAGACATCAGCAAAACTATCAGAATTGATACTGGTCCATATGGGTTGATCACTCTAGCAATGAGCATCACTGAAATGCCTAAAGTAATCTATTTCATTCATTTCTTCCTGCTCAGTACATGTGTGTTGTGGTCCAAAGCGATCCTGGACACTCACCCTCTCCTCCACAGCTGCAAACCCTCTGCCTGAATGAAAATAGTGTTTGAATTCTGTGTATTTATAGAGCGATATATATAGCACACTGTCTATTAAATGTCTTGCACAATCTTGGTGCCCCACTGCCCCATGTGTTCCAGTGTTTACTTGTTTTATTACTTTATTTATTGAAATGTCCCTCCACCAAGCCTCTACAGCAAGACAAATTCCTGTACATTTATTGCACTTGGCAAAATAAAGTGATTCTGATTATGAGAGCCTCCAGACCTGGCTCAGCGCTGCTCTCTGTACCTCGGAGAGATGGATGAGAGACGGAGGAATGAAAGGGGAGAGAGCGAGACAGACAGAATGATAGATGGCCCAGGCAGAAAGGGGGCATGTTTGGTGGATATGAGCCAAGATTTGAGGCTGAGGGGCTAAACCCAACAGGGAGAGATTTCTCGGATCTTCCCCTCCGGGATTTTCAGACTTTCACCTCTGCCCCATTCTGTATGTCTTCCCCATACTTTCCCTATCACTTGTACCCCCCCTTCCCTCGTTTCCTTCTCTCACTCTTTTTATAGCTCCCCCCTCCATAGATACTCTCCCATCTGTCTCCTCTCTTCCCTTCCTTCTCTCCCCTCTTCTCCCTCTCGCTTCTCCACTCTTCATGGAGGCGATGACAGAACTTCCCTGGCACGTGTTGAGCAGATGAACCTCCAGAGCCTCCAGTCACACACACTGTCTCTCTTTCACTCATTCACTCACTCTCTCTCTCTCCCTCCCTCTCTCTTTCTCTCTCAATCACAGACTCTCTCACACACACAACATATGCATGCTGATTGAATTGCCTCAACTGTCCCATACTGACCTGGGCTAAAGAGATGGTGGTGTTAAATGTAGGGCTAATCGTATGTACTACAAAGCCCTATTGTCCCTGTACCATGCATGGCATTGTAAACATATGATGATACAAGGAATGGACTGATGTATCAGCAGGTTATCAGTCAACAGCTTTAAAAAGCAATAACAGTATCGTTCCAGTGTTTGGCCGATCGTGACAGTGTGCAGTGTCCTGCACATGTTACTTTTCACGACACAAAGTCATACAAAGTCACTCACCCACATCAGTCACTTCTGTGGTCGCATCCTGAATGCGGACTGCTGGGAATGTGCTGGGAAGGACACGCAAACCCGCAGCTTCTTTTGTGATAATATTTTGAAGTGCGTTGCAGCCCTCTTCATGTTTTACTTGGAGGTTTGTTTTCGAGCCTTGGTTTGTAAAACACATTGGAGTGAACGGGGAGATGACTGAAACCGAAATCATCAGTCTCCACAGTGTGACCACAGAAGCAATTGATGTGGGAGGCTGACTCTCTATGGCTTTATATTATGGACTTTCTAATTCATTGCAGTATAGCAATTTTAGCAAACGTCCATATACCTTTTTAATCTAAATGGCATGAACCAGCATTTGAATCACGATTCTTGTAAACTGCATGTCAGCATCAACCGTTATGAATGGGAGGATATGGGATATTTGACACTGGATTTCAGGGTTGGCCTCTAAAAACAATACTGTTCCATCCCTAATTGATACTTTAATTGTCAATATGCAGCAGGATGGCCTGATGGTTAAAGAGACTGTCCTGTAACAGAAAGATACAGGCGGCAGTGCTACACGAAGACAAATTCTTGTTAATTTACATGCCTGCTCTTCTGATTTTGGTTCTCAAAACATCCACTTCATTTCACCTCTGTGCATAGGGGAGGAGCAGACCTTGAAAGGCAATTGAAGCTAATTAGCGTAGTTTCAGGAGCAGGACCACACCACAACCACGCCTCTTCCGGCATTGCTTAAATTCTCCTAACCCTCTCCCCCTCCGTCACTCTCGTATTCTGCGCGAGAATCGAGACCCGGCAACTTCGTGCCCTAAACTCGAGGCAACCTGCGCCTTAAACTTAAACTTTACTCGGCAGCCACTCACCTCACTCCAGC
>OMLB01018391.1:0-25412 GCA_900302555.1 Myripristis jacobus | reverse complement strand
CTCTCTCTCCCCCCTTCCTCCCTCCCCTCTCTCTCTCTCTCTCTCTCTCCTGTGCGTCCTCTGCAGGCCTGCTGCTCTCTGCTGCAGAGTAGGGCTGCGTGACGTCAATGAATGCTGGAGCGGTTCCTCGGCTGGAGCGAAAAATGGGGAGAAAATTGCGAGGTGAGACGCACATTTTCTGTTTGTTTGGTTCCTCTGTGTTTTTTTTTTTTCGGCTGACACATTTTACGCGTTTCACGGACGTGTCTGTGTGTCTGCGGCTTATGTGTACATTTGTCGGCTCTCTGAAGCCGCTGCTCCTCTCTATGCGCTTTGTGCAGCGATTTTAAAATAACGCAACACCGGAGTCAAGCGATGAGCCAGTACTGGGGAAAATGGGAGAAAACCGGGGCATGCCAGGCTCTGCCAAGTCCCCTTTTCCTTTCGACAAGGCACTGCCATCGGTATCGGGGTGAATTAGGCTAACTGCGGGCCTGTTGGTAATTTTCAGTCATTAGGAAAGGTTTCATTGCTTCAAGTTGGTACTCGGTGATGCCGCTTGTCCACACCCACATGATATGTTGAATGTGATTGATCCAAGTGCAGTGCAGAGATGAATATTAATAACCTTTAGCGTTGAATGTGCCACCGTTTATTATCGTATCGTTAACCTGTATGAGAGTCGAAAGCCTGAATCAGCTTTGCAAACTACCCGGAGACCTTGACTGGCCTGTTTGGCCTGGATGTGTACACCGTTGGGACTGTGCATGTCATTACTGCATATAGATATAACATGTGGCTTATTATAAGTGAAATATGTATTTTTATATAGCATGTGCACCAGTGGAACCTGTTTGTTTCTGTGTGTGTGCTACTTGGTTGCATACATTGAACAATTGCACCATTTTGATAAAAGAATACATACATTTGTCCTTTTTTTCTATCAGTTTCTAAGTCTTCAGTCCTCATTCAGGGTATGGGTTTGCATTCTCGCCCTGAGCACGCTTTGAGTCAAGGGGAAAGTGTCAAAGGAAATCATGACTCTGCAATATTCCCATGGGACACTTTAAACTCCCTCAGTATGGCTCAGCTCCTGAAGCAGCACAGTGCTGAAGTGACAAACAGCCAGGCTGCTGGAGTTTGGGAAACTGTCATGTGATTACAGTGCATGAGGAACCTGACTTAGAGCTAGTTGGCCTTATTTGCTGCTCTGTAAAATCAGATGTGACAAAAGTTAGACCAGTCATGCTGAAATGAGGAGGAGCAACTCACTGTGCTGACTGCCCAGGGAATAAAAAGCAAGAAAGCAGACACTCTCTGTTGGCTTCTGCTGAATGAGATCAGGTTTTACTGCAGGATCACAGTCTAACTATTTAGGCCCAGGTCATGACTGATGTACTGCTGGACTGTGTTTTGCTCTTCTTATTCAGAAAGAATTGTGTAGTGCATCTGCACTGCAGCAGAAGGAAACATGCTCACACAGATTTTTAGATAGTATGCCAGCAGGTTTTGACAAAACAGATGGTTTTCCCATGATTGCTTGTCAGGCAGCAGCACTTTTGAAAGAGCAATACACAGGAATACATACTCAAGCAGAATATTTTACTGTCTATTGTGCAGTCTATGGCATTAAGTATTCTTTGTGGTGTGTGTGTATACAAGGGTTTTCAAGTGTGTGTGTGTGTGTGCAATCACTATGCATGCATATCAGGCTGTTAGAAATATGACAGTACATTGCCATATTTATTATTCATGATCCCACAGAAGATAAAAGTTCTTGTCTAATGAAAAGTGTTCGTATATGTTTGCCAGATGCTGTTCATGCCACGCCGGGACAGCGAGAGAATGTGGGATTGTTTACATTCAAAGCATTGGCTGTCTACTAACTGTGGTTTTCCTATCTGAGCTCTATGACCTCGACAGTATCTATCCATTCATCCATCTATCTATCTATCTATCTATCTTAATGCGCTCATCTCTTGCCTGCCATTCTCTGCTATTCTCATTCATCCATTTTCCCCTTTGTTCACACGCTGTATCTGTGCCTCTCCAGAGACTAGCCAGGTAAATGTGCATGTGAGAAAGTGACAGCACAGGTAGAGAGAGATGCTGATGAGCGAGCTGCCTCCCTGTATGTGGGGTTCAGAGGTACGTTGAGGATGCAGATAGAGGAATCGCCCTGTCAGGATGGTGGGAGTCAGCTTGCACAGGTACCGGTGAGGAGTCCTCACACTGAAACTTGATCGATTTATCAAAAAGGCCTCTAGAGGTATTTATGCAGCTGTTCTGATACTAGTTGCAGTGAACAGTGTGGGAAAAGTATCTGAAACACAACTCTCTCTACAAGAGAGGCTATGGCTTTGGTTGCACCATTTTTTGTTCCATGAAACTTGTGGTTGTTATTTAGGTTTGCACAGCTGTTTTCTTGTGATTAAACTGTATTTCACTCAGTAACCATATTTTGTTTTATAGTGAGGCTGTGTTTGTGCTTATACACAGCTGTTCCAACAGTCCCCTGGCAGTTGTGTTATAGTTATGCATGCAAACTGTATCATGATCATCCAGCTATCACTCAGAGATCAAGGCTGGCACTAACTGGTACAAGCCAGAGGGCATTAAAATGTCCCTTACAACTTGTGGCTGCCAAAAAATGATTTATGACAAAACTCCATCAAATCCTAGTGTGTAAGTTGCAGTCATACAATATGTGGTGATATGCAGATTCTATAATATTTTCTAACATTGTTATTATGCTATTTTAACGTTAAGATGACTACTTATATCACTTGCAGCTGGTATGACTTGAGTATGAAAAATTAATTAACTTTATTTAGTTTATAACAAATGCATATTACACATAGAGTCCAACGTGTTTTTATTTCACTCTAAATAAATCAAATCACATTGCTTTTCTCACAGCAACTCAGTGTTAAGTCTGTCTTAACTCTCCTATCCTTGTCAGACAGAGTGTGAACATCCCACTCATTGCCAGCTTTACTAAGGGAGCTTTTCATCTGCACTGATTTCCTCTCCTCTTCCACCAACTTGAACATCATGCCACCACACGCTCAGGATAAAGTTGTATACAACGGCCTGAGACACAGTAAAAAACAACAACAACAAAACAAAACAAAAAAAACAACAACCAGATGCTATTTTCTGCATCATTTCCAGCAGATGTCCTCTAAAGATGCTACGTCCCCAGTCTTGTTAAGGCTAACACAGCATGCATATTTTGTACATAAGCTTGCCTCTGTGCTTCAGGGTTGCTCAGATCATATAAGAAGCAGTTTCCCAGTCAGATAAGACTGTAGTGACATTACTTGAAGGAGATAAATATGATTAATGGATGATAAGGATATGACCAGAAGGCTATCTGCAGTCAACACTGTTTTAAATAAATGGGACTGAGTACTGAAAAAAAATGTACGTTGAATCACAGGACTTAACTCTGAGTCTGCAGATGTACACAGGGTAAGTGAAACATGAATAATTAGAGTCTTGCAGTCACTTCATTCAGGAAAAAAATCGCACAATGGAGGTGAAAATGGATATGGTATCCTGGCCTCTTGTCACATTAATCCTAATCTAATTTCCCCTCCTTGCCCATGAGAATGAATAGACTAAACACATACTGGCCTCCCTGCCTCATATATTACCAACCATTAATCCATACTGTGTTTACCTACACACACTGATTAAAACAAGCCTATTAATGGGGGCATGGAGGATAGGAATGGGTTAGTGCCATTAGTGTTTTCCTCCTGGGATTCATGACATGTGATGATGATCTATGTATATTGGTAGATAATTGTTCCTGTGAACAGGCCTTTGGATCAATAGTAGACAGTGGTGAGAATGAGTCTGCCTATAGGCCAACATTTGCCACATGGCAAGTCTTTGTGAAAATCACTCAGTCTCATTCAGTATCCCCACCTCGTCGTGACATGAGCTCCAATAATGATGCTCAGTCTGTGTCTCTGCATTGAGCACAGTGTGATTTTATACCACAGGGCTCTCGGTGTGCTCATTTTCATCATAGTGACATGATTTCAACAGGTGTTTTCCTGGATCACGAAATATCCAACTGAACTACATACTGCCTTTTTGTTTCCCTGTGTCCTGTGTTAAAACACGAAACCAGCAAAAATGAGTAGATTGGTATAAAAGGTCTGGTTAGGAGTATATATTTTCTGTTGAGATAAAACTGGTGGTCTGTTTTTTTTCAGGCTCCATAGCGAGGAAAGCATGCTGAATCTCTTTCAACATATTGTTAGTGGTTGGTCTTGCCCTTCACTGTCAGGTGAGCAGCTCCAGTCAGTGTGATTGGCCTGTCATGGGAGTCCCATGGCCTGCCCTGGGCTAACACACTTTGACGTGTTCATGTAGAAGCCTAGCAGGCGTTAGGAGATTTCACTAAACCTCTCTTTCAGGTTGTAGTAGAGTACATATACTGTAGTAAGCCAGCTGAGCTCCTGGGAATGTGTTGGATCTCTGATGGATTCCCATCCGTATCCGCTGCTGTCTAAATGCTAGCAGCATTTAGCACATTTTTCCATGGCATCAGTGTTGTGTCAGTGTTGGGTAATATAATTTTTTTGATGCTGTGATATTGTCTCCATATTTTACTGGGATTTTATCATGGTATTGTGAAAATAAGGTCCTGTGGGTGTGAGCTTTTTTCCAAAGGCAAAAAACTCAGCAACAAGAATACTGTTATTGAAGCGTAGGCAGACACTCGTGTCACACCTTGCACTGGCATCACCAGTATTATGTACAGTGGTGTACTTGCAAGAGCTTAGTTGAGTTCAATGCTGCAGTTTCTCCATGTGAAAGTTAGCAGGGGACAGGTATGGTGGCTCTGATGCACCTAGACTCACTCTTCCCCCCACACCTCCAAGCCAAAAAAAAAAAAAAAATCTTATCAGAGATCACAGTCAGAGAGGAATAAATCTCGCCTCTCTCTGTGTTGCTGTACCAGAGCCCAGTGTACCAAGACTGTGTGAGGCTGAGAGATATTTTGCTTCCAACTAGTGATTTCAGATTTCTATCAGAATGGATTCAAACCAGTCTGATCATCTGGTGCTCATTCTTTAAAGGCAAAGCTCTATACTGCATTAGCCTGAGCCTGAGGGCTTGTTGATGGTGTTTTTGTACTTGGTGGTGCAGAGCTAAGGAATTTTATTGGAAAGACAGCACCATGGGCCGTGCGATCTTCACACAGGTAGTGTGCAGAGTTTAATTTCACTGGTGCAACTGAGCTTATTTGGTGTATGCCTTTGGTAATGGCTTGCTGATGACAGTTGATATTGACAGCGCAAAAGCCTCATTTTGCAGATGTAAGCACACTCACAAAACATTAATGACATTTTCACTTCCTCTTGTCTCTTAGAGTACATCACTCAGGCTTAATGTGCAATCACACTAATGCTGCCCTAATTGAGCAATATTTTCAATAACTATCTGCTTTTACATTGTCTGTTTAGTCAATAATCAATAGTCCTCTTTTGTTGATCATGTTAATAAGTGTAGAGGACACTTCAATCAGCAAATCGTGTAGCTTGAAAAAGCCCATTGTTGGTGAAGACTCTTGCTGTTACTGTAAAATAAGCATAATAATGCGACTGTGTTTGAGACTAGGTAGGCCCACGTTGTCCAGAAAGGCTGTTTGTGCATTTCACAGAGGAATGCTCCACTTTTCAAGAACTGCTGGATTAAAGCTGTGTCTGCTTTGCCCATATGCAAAAATATACCCAAATGACAACGTGGGGCTGCGCTGGATTAGAGCATCCTACTCTCCTTAACCGAGACCCCATACATTTGCCAAATATGAACACTTATCTGTCCACCGGAAATGATTAATGGAAACGAGCACATCAACACAGTGTTTTCATGCACTCTGCAGTGTCCACTGGGGCTGAACAATATGGTAAAAAAAAAAACCCTATTGTGATATTGCAATATGATTCATGATTTTAGTAGGATCAATAATTTTCACATTATAATGTTCATTTTCACTGGAAAAACTATTACGTTGATGATGGTGTGATTTTTGCTGGAGTCTGTATCAAACAAACATGTTGTCATACATCAGGAAAGTACAATTTGTAAGCCATCTGTGGCACCATAATGCTTTATTTACAACGTTTTGTCACACATTTGACCTTTAACAAAAAATTGCAGCTCCTGTGATTTGGATAATGCGCTCGACCGTATAGCCATTTTAGTAATATTTTGATTAATTGTTCAGTCGTGCTTTCCACCAAGCCCACAATTTTGAGAGGTGTGAAGAGTGAATAGGAGATTGTGTCTGCAATAACGGACCATCCAGCTCTGCATGGTGGCAGTAATAATTTTCTGATTACAAAGCATTAAACCTTACCCAATGCTAAAAACCTACCTTGACCTTATTGATTCAAATGTCTCCAGAGGTGCAATGCATTTGAAAGTTGCAGTCCACAGAGAGCAGTGTAGCAATGATTTTTGGGCCTTAAAAGCAAAAACTGTCCAAGTAATAGAAGCTGTTCTCTATATAGAAGCCATATATCCATGATTAAGAACTCAGAAGGCATGCTGTAGTGCTGATTTGTTCTTGAAGAGCAAAATATATACTGTCTCAGCAGTGAGTGGGTGCACCGTCCGGTGAAAGTTACACCCACAAACTTTACATTTTTTTGTTGCTCTTTTCCCCCTGGTATCCTTTGGTGATCACACCCTAGCTGCGACATTAAGTTCAGATTTTTCAAAAGGTTACCTCTCACTGCCCTTTGGAGCCGCCACCGTGGAGTGTGACCTAGCACAGTTTAAATAATTTAATACTGGATTTACAGTGGTTATGCTCTCTTGGCCCTCTTCTGCTGCAGCCTCTGATTAGAATTTCCATCTGTCAATCTCTAAACCAGCTGCACCTCGTCTGTCGCTCCCCACCACTCGGAAACACTTTCACCTTCTCTGCAGGTTCTCTTCTTCCAGCCTCCTGACGCCCACACCTCCACTCACCTGCCTGTCCTCTTTTTCACTCCTGTTCTCTCCCATCACTGGTCTATATTTTTCATGACAACTTTCACCTGTGACTTCCTTCCGACTTAATGTTAGCAAGACAGCCTTTTTTATGCCAGCAGTGGTTTGTGGGGGTTGACAACCTCTGAAAACTGCCTGCCATTTTTTATACAGCCTTTTCCCTCATGTTACTGCCATTAGGTCAACAGCGACAGATAATGTGCCTTTTAACAGTGTCACATTCTGCCGTCCTTGCTTTTTGCAGTTGCGAGGAAGCCAAGTAAAATTTAACTAGTTGTTTTGTTTCATGTAAGCACATACATCCCGACATCAACATCTAATTTAATTCTCTAAGAGCTCATATACAATGGACAGACGGAAATAAGCTCATTCTAAAGGCTTTTAGAAAGTAAATTTACATTCAGATGCCAACACAGAGAGATACATTCTGGCACAATAAGGTCACTCATAGAGAGGGAACGAAACAACCAATTAGGATGATATTATTGTTTATCTATCAATGTCAGTCAAGAAATGAGGGTCTGCAGCAGTAATGGTGCATTCCCAATCTTTGCTAATGCCTGTGAGCATTTCCCTCTGCCCTGGACTAATATGCCTCGTCGTAATAAGTCATAAACCACTAAACTCTCTAGATGTGGAGTAAAAACATGATAACAATTTTAATAGGCTAAAGGAGTACAAGAAATACAGTCTGTACTCTTATTCATGATAAAACCTATCTTGCCACAGTGAGATTTGTCATTTCACCAGGTGGCTGCGTTATGGAAGCATCATCATTACAAAGCCATTCGTTGTACAGTGTGCCTGTGTCCCAGAATAACATCACAACAAGACTTGGACTTGGGACAGCGGCAGATGTGCCTCTAATTATTACATGAGCGAAGAGCCATTTCACTTTTGCAAAGCAATTGCACAGTAGTTACCCATGTTTAAAGGGCCTCTTCTCATAGACCACCTGTCAGGGGTGGAACAAAAAATTAATAATGCAGTATATCTTGATACTTCCTCTTGTGATACGGTATCGAAACACTTGTGCCAAGTCGATATTTGAGTTTCCAACTTCATTTGCACAGATGCGCGTTTGAGTTACCGGCCCTAATTTGTTGCGATTTCAATTAATGCTACTTTAAACAAATAAGATATACCAAACAGTATGAATTTTACAAAACTTTCAAATATTTGCATTTTGCATTTTTTTTTTTTTTTTTACAATACCACTGTCATGTACACCTGGCAGTGCATATTAAAACCCTGAAAAACATGATTGATTCTTGCTCGTTGATTTTTTTTTTTTTTTTTTGCATTATCCTTAGTATTTTTTCATCTTCCATTACAGATACTGTGATGTATCATAGTTGAATTCCTCACAATAATATATCGCACATCACAGAATCACCTGTCATGATACTATTATTATCGTGGGTAACATATTGTGAGAGTATGGTGTAACCCCGAACTTCAAAAGCATCAAATTGTGTTTTCTCTCTTCTCTCTTACCAGTCAGTCTTGGCCAGGTCATGAAGTTGTGATCTGATACTGGCACTGGAAAGGCAGAGAACTGAACTGTACTGGGGCAGATGGGAAACACAGTATGGTGCTGTGGTTTTACTTTTTCTTTGTGCTTGAGTGAGATGCAGTCTCCAGCTAGTAGCCTGCACCCCCCTCTGTGTGTTTGTGTGTGTGTGTGTGTGTGTGTGTGTCACTATTACATACCCTACCACAGACACTATCTGAAAATCTACACTGAAACACTGAAGACAGTCCGCTGGGATGCCGCAGCTGTGTTCCATTTGTGAGATGTGACATGTGGCCACCAAACAGCCTAACTTCCTTCCTCCCGTGCAATTAAATATCTCACTTAGCAATTTTAAGCAATTGGGCAAGCCGGCTGTCTGCAGTGTTGTGACTGTGACTGAATCCCTCCTTCTGTAATAAGTGGGCATGGCTTGCCAGTACACTCCTCATTCTACCCTCACCAGACTTCTAATAACAGTCCGCTCTGCTTGGTGGGTGCCTTGTCGGGGATTGCCAGTGTACGAGCTCTCTGCTTAGAAAAGCTTGTGTCTGTGCTTTGTTACGTCCATGGCTGTGCCTGCTTTTCTCATAATAGATGTTGCAGAGAGTGATGCCAAATCCCTAAGAGTGCGTTCTGGTTAATATTCTTGGTCTTTGAACCGTTACCCATAGGGTTGCTGCTTGCAAAACAGATCTACTTAACAAGAGCAAGGGCAAATTGCTGTAATGTCACATACCATCATTGCTCGGATGAGGTATCTGCTGTATTCAGCATTATTTATTTGTGATGCTGACAATTGGATCAACATTCCAAAGGGTCCAGAAACACATTATGGAAAATGAGACCAGCAGAGCTTGAGGGATTTGCAAAGAAATTCCTCCTAGTAGAAAGCTGATGTTTGCAAGTGCACTATAGCTTTACATTATTCTTTCCTGTAAGCAGCTCCTCATATAGCAGCAGCCCATGTAAAATCTTTTAGACAGATTCAGACAAAATCAGTGCCCACAAGCCACATCTGTTAACTAGAAAATGCAGTAATACCAGTTGTTCAATATAATGTGACCACATGGAATTTGTGTGAAGCAAGACGTATGAATGTGAAGTAAAAATGGTGGATTTTTTATTAAATGTGTCGGTCATTTGTGTGATTGTGCTGTATCACAGTTATTAATCAACTTTCAGAGACAGTAAACTGCTAAACTGTTCAATATTCCCGTGGTTATATGAGGACAAGAGACATCATTTCCATTCTGTAGTCACTATCGTCCATAACGAGCTAAACCTCACCAGCCTTTAATTGGGATTGGGCTGATGTCTAAGACTGACCTGAGGATCTCATGTGAGAGATCTTTTAGCATAGGATCTTTGCACTGCCTCTTTAAGCTTGTACTTGCTTAATTAGAGAAGCTGACGCCGGGGAAACGACAGTCAGTGGAAGCCGCCATGCTGAATTAATTGGATTTATTAAACCAGGGGCATCAATTGCGGGCTAATTGGCTGAACACAGCAATGCAATGTTCCTGCTCGGCTGTCCATGCTCAGCTTCTGAAGCATTAGTGGCAGATGGAAATGATGAATGTTAAATGCCTTTATTCCTGACCCCACTTCTGCAGCTTGTTGACGGACACATGGTCTGACAGAATGACTCATTGTTATTCAGAAGTTAATGAATTTGTCCAAGTAAAATAGTTCAAGTGTGTTTGATTGCCTCTTTTTGGACTTTTTTTGGCTTGCGTTTTATTTCATTCTTCTGCAGCTACTATCAAACACAGTTGGAAATATCAGGCAAAATTTGAGGCTTGCAAGGAAGTACAGAAACAAGGGCTGTGATGCAACTCAGATAGCAGATATCAGAGGAGCTGATTGGTTATGAGATCCCTTGCGCAGGACGTTTAGCACGGTCCATTCCGATCGCATCGACTTCGGACACTGATACGGAAAATTCTCTCACCATTCACAAGCACTCACACTAATGGATCCATTTACCTTTCCCTACTCCTCTCTCCCTCTAAGTATTTCAGCATAGGAGTGCAAATCTGAGAGCAGTTTGCTTCAGCCGTAGTGAAGTTTAGGTTTCATGTTTCCTGACCACTGACCCTAGATCAATATTCTTACTGAAGAGTCCAGACGTAGAGGGCCCTAATGTCTGCCCGTCCAGTCAGCTGAAGTAGCAAACAGTGAGAGATGGAGTGCCAGAGTGAGGGAATAAGGACAAGGAAATTGGACTATCATCTGGAGTGCATTTTTGACAAGTTAGAAGATTATTCCAGCATCGTTGTTTAGTTATTTGTTGTTGTTTTTTACATTCTCCTTCATTTAATGTTATTTCTGCCTGGTTTACATGCATACAACCCAAATCAGCATTTTTTTCTCAGTCTGTCTTGCCATACCTCAAAGACTCATTTCCTCTTAATCAGTTTCAAATGTCATGAAAACAATCGCCAATATGCGGAATTTGTCAGGTGAAGGTGATCTGTTGCCATGAACGAGAGGTGCTTTGGCTGGGTGGCACCCTTTATTTTTAAGGTTTAAAGCAACATGGACGTTTAGTAACGCATTATCCTATACACATAATTCACACAAAGGTTTTTGAGCTCAATAGAATCAGTCAATACGTCTATATTCTGACACTCAGGTTCACCAGGAGCTCCATATGAGTTACAAACATGACTCAAAGAGTATCTCAAAGGATGGGCAAAAAAAAATGACCACCACCTCCTAAAAAAGATAAAAAAGAAGATAATTTGATGGTTGAGGTAACATGGTTTTCATCATCTGCTGATTCGCTCAGTAATCACTTCTTTGTTCCACATTTTTGTCAGTTGAGTCGAAATGGCCCTCAGTCTTTTTTGCAATTTCAATTAATGTTGCTTTAAACAAACAAGGTATACCAAACAGTATTCACATAATTCTCATAAAGAATTCACACAAAGATTTGAGTTTTTACAGTACTATTGTCAGACTGTTGAATTGTTGGCTAATAAATCTGGCCAGTTGTTTCAAAACATTTAGCAAAAGTAAGGGAAAAATATAATTTATCTCAAACATAATAAAAAGTACTGGAAATTGACCTGCAGTGGTGGAGATCATTTTCAAAATCATTTCTGGGTCTATTTCAAGTCTTATTTTGAAAATGTTATTTAATATGAAACATATATAATTCATGCCTCATTCATTTTGCACTCTCCGATCTTCATTTTTCATCTGCACATTTGAGAAGCTGTGTTGCCAGCATCGCCACTGAAGAGATTTTATGCTGTAACAGCCCATACTTAAGTATGAGGCATTTAACCTGTAATCAGCATTTTTCTCTCTCTGTTTTTAGGACCTCAGGCAAGGGAACCAGAGAAGAAGCAGAAGTGAAAAGAGCAGCCGAACTCATGAAGCGGGCGCCAGAAGAAAACGTGTGGATTTGAGTGTTGCCACCATGTGTGGTTATGTGATTGAGCGGGGCTCTTTCATTGCACATGGGATCTGCCTGGGTCCTACCAACTTCCACTAACTGCCCTACTGCTCCATTTTCACCATGAGAGGATCTGCCAGGCGCTCGGCCACTGTGCCCTCATATCGGCGCTACCGTTGTGCTGCGTGAGCGCCCCCACTCATCCGGCAGTTGTTGCACGGAATGGCCTCTCTGGACCTGCCATACCGCTGTCCTCGCTGCGGGGAGCACAAGCGCTTCCGAAGCCTGTCGTCCCTACGTGCCCACCTGGAGTACAACCACACGTACGAGACCCTCTACGTCCTCTCCAAATCCAACAGTGTATGTGATGCTGCCGCTCTGCTGCCCCTAGTGGCTGAGGGAGCTCTTCTCACACCCGCCAACAACAACGACCCTTTCGAGCCACTTCGACCTTCAGCTTTCAAGGAGCGACGCTTCCCCTGCCGTGAGCTTCCTTGTCCAGACGACCTGGGATTGACCCCCGCCAACTCCAACACTGCAGCCCGCTATATCCCCAATGTGGAGTTTCCCCTGGGGGAGATTTTTATGAAGAAAGCCATGACATCCACAGACCCAGGTCCCCATGGAAACCCCAGCACAGCTGTAGCAGTGGCGGCCAATGTAGCGGCCAGCGCAGTGGAGGCGGCCTACGAGGAAGGCCTTGCCAGACTGAAGGCACGGGCGTTTGAACGACTGGAGCTGGATGAGAGGCTGGAGAAACTGTCTGAAGAGGTAAGAGGATCATCATGATCATGGTCAGAGGTAGTTAAGCTTACTGTACGGAGCTGGGTGAAATGGCCTCTGAATTATGTCATCATATTTTTAGGCTTGAAATCCTCTCTAAAGCTCTTCATAAATTCTCAGTTTAACCCTTTGATGCACATAGTCACACCACTATGATGATTCTAGTAGGGCTTGGCATATCATGATATTTTTGACCAAATACATCGATATTGTGACAGTATTGTGGGGTTGACGCTTTCATAAAATATTAACATGATTAAATCTTTGATAGATAATCATCAGTGATGCCTATGTAATATTTATGTGGCAACAGGCAAATATTACAGGCAAATATTAGAACAGCAAGAACAGTTTGGTAAGTTCCCAAAATATATCATCTAACTGTAACGCAGCCTTCAAAACCAGGAAAAGACACACAAAAATACTTACACCATATCGAAACAATATCGAAAAACAAGATGATATCTGGTCTCATATCACAATATCGATATAAAATCAATATATTGCCCAGCTCCATTACTGTAGAGTAAAACAACACTTTCTACTGGCACAGTGGTTTGTTTTCTTGCAGACCTCAGGATTGACTTTCTTTGTTGTAGCGCTTTACAAGAAAGTGTCCAACATCTCCAGGTTACAAGGTCAAAGTAAAATTGTGACCTACAAAATATATGAACAAATTTCCTACAAGTAGAAAAAACAAAACAGATGTTTTCTCATCAGAGCCAGTGCTTCATTCCTTTTTATATTGCACTGCCGCGGTACATGGTATCCAGGACATTATGTCATCATGGTGATCTCTGTGTGACACATTTACTGTGTGTGAGCACAATAACTCAGACACAGCACGTAATAGAAACTTCATACATTACAGGTTCAACTCCTACATGCAGGAACAAACCGAGTTTTTATTAGCATCACCTGTGCGCTATGCGAGGACAAGCATGTTCACAGAAATATTTGTAAATTGATGGATTAATTGGCCTAATTAATGTCTTCAGTGGCATAACTCGGTCTGTTTAATATGTCGTGGTGATTATGACAGGACATTAGGCAGCTCAAATGCCTCTTGTTTGTAGGTGGAGCAGAAAATAGCGGCTCGTGTAGGCCGTCTTCAGGCAGAGCTGGAGAGGAAGAGCTCAGAGCTGGAGCGGGCCAAGCAGGAGAGTGAGCGGCTGAGCCAGGAGAAGCAGGACCTGGAGGACAAGGCCTCAGAGCTCTCTCGGCAGGTGGACGTCTCTGTGGAGATGCTGGCCAATCTCAAACAGGACCTGGTTAACAAGGAGGAGGAGCTCAACCACAAACAGCAGTGAGTGACACGCTGTACCTGTCAAACTTACAGGAGCACAGGTTCGGTGCTTATGCTGGTTTACTGCCTGCCTTTCAACTAACTTTCCTGCACACCCTTATGTATTACACACCACCACAGGACTGAGCAATTAATGAAAATATTAATGAAATCACAGCCAAGGGCAGTATCCAAACTGAAGGAGTTGTAATTTTTTGATAAAGGTAAAATTATGTCTGGTAATCTCTAATATAAATTTAGAAATAAAATGTCTATAAATGTCAGCATGTGTATATAGTATATTCCATGATTGATGAAAAAACACCCAATCATGTGGGAAGAATACGCAGCAGGAAAAGATCCAGTTCCATGCTGTATTGTTTTCGTGGTTAAAGGACATTAGTAGAATGAGTTTTCTGGTTTCCTCATGTTTCACTCAGAAGCAAAAGAGCCTTTAAATGTGACACAGTAATTACTTGATATGTATTGAGATAATTATTGATATTGACTGGTGTGATAAATTTTATCATGATAAGATTTTTGGCCATATTGCCCAGGTAAAATATATGGCAAAATATCATTATGAACAAAATATTATGGCGCTATGGAGATGCCCTGTCCCACAAAGTGTATTCTCTAGCTGACAGAAGGCATGTCTGTTTGTTGCACACAGCAATAACTGTTGCAAAATTACTTAATCATTGCATTACGATTCTTTACCATGTTGCTCAGCCCTAACCAACATACACACAAAGTCACACACAACGCACTAAGCGCAACACAGAAACATATGTCCCCCCCCCATCGCATCATATCCACCTTCCAGATGTGGGCTGCATCTGTCCTGCTGCCGTCTCCATATCTCTAAGTGCCGAGCAGGGCTGCTTAGTCGCTCAAGCTGAATGAAGGGCAGGACAGGAGCAACTGGGCTGGCAGCAGAGACGTCTGATGGCGCTTGCAGCACTTGGCCTGCCTCTCGGGCCTGTCTCTCCACAGAGTTTCATGATCTAAACGTAGGGCTGTTGTAAATAAGAGCTGTGTGCAGACATAAATAAGTCTGGCAAAGTAATTGTTTCCTGGCCCAGGAGCTGATGAACATAGTTTGGATTTTTCTCACAGGATGGCACAAGGTTTACGTAAACTACATTGTTGAAAGAAAGGCTTTCAGATTTTTACAGCTTTTATCTAAATTAATCCCAGGGTAATTTATTTTCTTGTCCAAACTGATGTTATTCTCAGCAGTCTACACACTACAGATATCCATGTTTTTTTCACTGATGCTAAGTGTATTTCACAATGAAAGGTAATGAATTAAAATACCTCATCCTCACATTAGTGATTCACAGTTATGTAGAGGATGGTAGCTTTCTGCTCTGTCAGTAACTTGGTTGACTTTTTAAAATGTACTGTAAAAATGTGATGTGACAAATAATAGGATTGAATTTGCATAAAAAATGTATTTGGTCCATGCCAAAGACCCTAAGGCCTTCCGGTTTCTTAGAATTAATGCCAAGTGTTTACAAAAGAGAGACATGAGATGCACTGACAATCCAGTTCCCCCAATTTTTCCTTAGAGTCGCACTGATGTGGCAAAGCAGGCTCTGGAAACAGAGGAAGTCAGTGTTTTGATGCCATCCAAAATAGGAATTATGCCCCCATGAAACACTGATACTTTTCTTTTATGAATCTGTTCTTTTGCTTGAGGAAAGTCAGCGTCATCTGTATCACAACCACAGTCATCTGGCTGGTTGACGTTTAAGTTATAAACACAGACAAAAGCAGCATTAATTGCTGCTTATCAAGACATGTTTTTCGTTTGGAGGTTTAATTCTCCTTAAGTGTTTGATTGCTTTTCAGATAGCACAGAAAAGGGATGGGGGAAAGACACGGAGGCAAGATGTCAGGGTTTAGTGCTTTCATGTTGCTTGCAGTGTAGGAAAAACCCTCAATGGGATTCAGAAAATTGAAAAGAATTTTAAATCGCATTTGTCAACACACCAGTAACTGGGTGCACGTCCACGCTGACAACTCAAACACTGCATCATTTGAGTTTATGTTGTTGATTTTGAAACAATGACAGTGTATTACGCCACTTTCTTAAAGTGACCTACACACGTAAATAATATAATTCATTGTTTATATTAAATATGGTATCTGTACTGTGCTTTCCATATACAAGTGTGTCAATCCTCCTCCTTCTATCTTCCTCTGGGGGTTTCATCGCTTCTCCATCAGTCTCCTTATCAGGCCTGAATGTTGGCACCAGGCCACAGACAAAAAGACGTTCAAGTACAACAAGCCCTCCAGTCTCATCACAAACACAAAACTGACAGGCAGCATACCCCACCGTACACTGTGTTTGTGTTTGTACACCACACTTTAGACATTATCAATGCAAAGCTGTTGCATATTAATTTTGGGACATGGTTGTGTGTCATCCAGCCTGTTTCAGTGCTCTCATTTTGTGGCTTGAGATAATGTGAAGTAGAGCAGGGCTATATGTATGCTATATGTGTCTGAATTACAATAGATAACACATTGGGGCATCTAGAGACATGGCTAATTCACAATGATGCCACCAATCTCTTTGTATCTGTTAGCTTTACAGAATTGGAAATGCTTTTCTCCCGTGGTCTTTTGACAGAGACAAATGCGTAAAAGCTGATCTTGTGTCAGATTAATACGGGGCTGCATTTCATTAGTTTGAATAGGTGTGCATTGTCTCTTGGTTGTGTAACTTTTGCTCCTTAGCCCTGCTATTCTGTGTCCCTATAGTAAAAAATACAGTAGCTGTCAGTAACAAATTGTCTGTTAAGTTCACAAAGCACTGCCTGGGCTATATGACTGCCTCGCAGCTATGCCAAAGGCCCAACATCTGTCTCTGTTTCTCCCTCTCTCTCTCCCTCTAAGGAAAAGCTGGCAGCCGAACAGTGAGCTCTTTCAGACTGTAAAGTACAGAGTAGCTCAGAGATGGAAAAAGAGCATCACAAGCGGTGAATGTCCAGCAGGTTTGACTGTGAGGATGACTAAGCAGTCGTTAACAGACAGAACACTCATCGCTTCAAACATGGTCGCTTTAAAATCCCTACATGCCGGGCTGCAATTACAAATGAAATCTCTTATTTTGCGTTCAAGGATGTATTTTTATTTATTTATTTTTTTTTTACTTTTGAGTTTTACCAATGAATTTAGAGGGTGTGTGAGGCTAAGTGTTCCCTTCAAGGATATGCATCTATTTTTTTTTTAACATCAAAATGCTGTTAGATGCCAAAAATATTAGGCAGATAACTGGTGTTGCTATGCAACCGTGGGGAACTCATGAGAACTGGTTTTGGTTGCTAGCAGCGCCATGCACAAAAATAAGTCTCAGATCTGATCATTTCCTGCATTGTGAATTATTTGGGAGAGAACGCCTGTGCTCGAGCTGTGGAGCCCCAATCAACAGACATTTTAGCCTTAAAAGAAATAAAAAAAAAAAAATATGTGAACCTTATCTCTGTCTTTTTAGAGGTTTACACATTGACTCAGAATAGATTGGAGAACTGCAGAGTTATTTTTTGTCTGTCAGAGGAATATGCTGCCATAATCTTCCTGGTCATTAATGATTGCTTGAGGGTATTTAGTGGGGTTTGTTGCTGTTATGGGAATTATGTAATTATGGCAACTGCTAATAATAGTCGATTCATTGTGCCAGTTGATGATACTTAAGTGCTATCTGCTATCTGAACAATTTTGATCTTGTCAATAACATTAAGATTCCAGCTCAGTTTCCAACAGTGTTTTGTTGGCCATTTCATACATATATCAGACAGTGATGGCCAGTCTTGCTGAGTGCTCCTGCAGGACGATATAATACGCTTCAATGGCAGCCACATCAACAACCACAAGCTTCAAGGGAACCAAAAGCATCTCTGCAAAGATAGTGAATAAATGTATGTTTCTGTGTGGCTGTTTTTATGTAGGCCTTTAGTTTAGCTTCAGTGTTGTAGAAAAAGCTTATGTAAGATGCATGAGTAGAGAAAGGAGAGCAGCAGAGAGTAATCAGCTTGATGGGTGCATGACAGCAAAACAGAGGAAAATTTAGACCGCTGTTAGGTTTTTTTCATATCACAGTCAGGATCAGCACACACCCAGATGCAGCAGTAGGCCTCAACCCTGAGGCTTGATTCATTCCTACATCCAGCTGCGATTAAGGGAGATAAGAAAGTTCCTTGTGATGAAATGAAAGGACTTTCTCAGCGTGTCCAGTACACAGAACACGCGGACGAGCAACGATATCCCAAGTGTCAGTTTTGCTGCCGTGGAAACAAGCAGGGTTCTCATTGAACGGCATCCTGGAATGCAAAGTGAAGCTGTCAGGGTAGAGAGAGAATCTGCCTCATTAACGGCAGTGTCTTAGACAGAAGAACATGCAGTATTAACAGAGCAAGCAAGGTTAAAGCGATTGTAGTGACAAGACTTCAGAAGGCGTCCCGGTGGAATGGAACGAGTGTATGAATGTGAATGGCTAAATCTGAATACGTGGACAGTTTGGTTCCTGTAATGTGGAAATTATTTTGAAGCCTGCCCTTAAGATGTATATAGTCAAGGTTATTTTTATGTTTTCAGTTAAAAATGTCCTCTATAGATTCAAAGAACAGCACAGCAGAGTTTTGTTTATCCAAACGCCTCGGGGATGGAGGTCAGCCAAACCAGTAAATTGTTTGGATGACAGAAATACATTTCAACACTGATGCCAAACACTTCCACATTATAAAACATGCATCTCCTGTTTTGTATTAGAAATAGTTGCATTTATTAACAGGGAATTTGCCATAATTGTGCACAATTAACAGTGTACTATTTTTTGTGTATTGTCACATTATTGTCTTTTTTGTAGTCAACTTGGATTGGATGTCTGGGGTTTGACATCCAATCCGGGAAACTATCATATACTGCACAGGATTGTGGCACCACATATAAAATATCTAACATTTTTAGCCTGTATGTATACCACAGAGACCAACGCAGATGCTGCCTCTCAGATTTCCACCAGTGATATGTGTTGGTTTATAATGAGAAAGGGTTGTGCTTGTTAGCGGATAACCAAGAACACAGTGTATGGAAGGTCCAATGAATCGTAGCCCTCAGTTAGAAAAGGATTTATGGGCATGAGGCGGCTGCTCTGAGCCGTAGATGGTGGCCATGTGATGGAAAAAGTGATTTATAGGCTCTTGAGGCTGGATAAAGATGCCTTCAAAACAGAGGAAAGTGGAAACAGAAAGGTTGGCGCTCCCCCTCACCGGAAATGCTCCTCCTTTCTCACTTTGTTAAAGCTGAATTCCACCATATGACTTTATAACCTCTATTCACATTTTATTGTGTCTCCAGTTTACCATAAAAATGCCTTGCACTACGCTGCTTCCTCATCTCCACCTTGCTCAACTATAACATATGATATAATTTAAAATATAAAGACAATAAATTTAAAAAATATGCTTGCTAATGCAGTGCACTTTGGACTGCCCAGGCAGTATAGGTACAGCACACATCTCATGCATTTGCCAACCAAAACAAAGCAGCTGCCACACAGATAGCCAATAGGTGAGGGAGTTAGACGGGTTCCTAAACAGGTAGATTGATCTGGTAGACTTACTTTAATGTCAGGGTTAGCCCCAGGTTATCCTCTGGGGACAGGAATAACTTCTCCAACTCTGCTCTGTCATATGAAGCACAAGTCCATTTGCTGTTTCATTAGCCATTTCCATTAACCAGAACTGTCCACAGGCCCATTCATGGCAGCTCAGGTAACATTAATCCACAGCTGGACACATTTAACATAACTTTAGGCACCACCAGCTACTATTTGTAGTCTGGGGAAAACAGCTGCTAACCAGTCCCTTTTAGGGCTTTAGGAACTCGAATAATTTGATTACTAAAAATCCTTGAATCAAATTCTCTGCTTCTTTTTACCTGTAGAACTCAATGCAGCAGGCTGTGAGACACAACGGCAATAATTACTGTGACACAAACACATGATTTGACTGCGCATGTTTCAAACTAAACTAAACTAAACTAACTAGACACACACAAGCGAGGAAACAAGAAGAATCAGACTTGTCTAAAACACAGCAGAAAGTGTGTAAACTTAGGATCTATAGCGAATACAGCCAGTGTTTTCCACTACAGGAGCTGACTACAGTTACTGTTAGTAATCACTGGCTGGCCCCTTAGTTGACAAAGACTTGAGACCCGTGAAAAATATAACGCTTTTGCAATGTCCCCATTTCCCTGGTGAAGCGAGCCAAACATGTTGCCTAAATGGAGACGCTGTGATGACACTCAAACTGACCACCAACACCAGGGAACTGAGTTTTACCCGAGTCAGCCTCCAAGTCAGGACAGAACAGGGGTGAGGATCATAATCTGCTTGGAGCTGGAACAGAGACCCGGGTCTCACTGAGCTGCTGTTGGCTCCGTGTTATCATTAGAGGTTGCATCAAGTTACATTGTGATGCATTCAAGCTCTTTTCAGTAAAAATTTGTTTTGAGTGAAAGTAAATTATAACATTATCATGATGTGTTCAAATGTAATCTTGTAAAATTTAGTGTTTGGTGAGAAACTTGAATAAATACACAGGGTTCCTACACTGCCTGGAAAAGTATGAAAAAGTATGGAATATAATTTTGATCATTTCCAGGTCTGGATAAATATGGAAAAAGGAGAGAGTATGGAAAAATATTTGACTTCCAGGCTATTGTCTGTATTTACAGTTTAAAAAGCAGTTCAAACATCTGTCCATATTACGGTGCACAAATCAGCGGTGGCCCTTGCTGCACCGTCCCGTCCAAGGCCACAAGATCGGAAAATGCAAATTTTCTGAGAAATGGCTTACCCTTCCAAAATATAAAAAAAATGGTGGGTAAAGGACTCCATCAGGGAGAAAAGAGCATGGTGCAATCTGTACTGTGTGTGATACCATTCAACATCTCTCACAGGAGCGCGGAGCCCTCACAGGTCATATGGAAGGGAAAAAGCACAGTGCATTGTCAGCACTCGGTGTCTCATTTTTTGTTCACCACACCAATGCGAGGCTGAGGTGTGATGAAACATTATGACCCAGTCAGTGCTGAGGGTGACTTTAAGTGGCACTGAATGAATTAACAGTTGGCAATAGCATAGCTACAGAATATAACATGTTCACAGTTGGAGTATTGACATGCGTGATAAACATGCTACTATCCGTACCAGTAGTCTGAGATGTTTCACATTAAAAAAAATCAATCATCAATCAATCAAATGTGAAGGAGCCTTTGTTTGAAGGAGCTGTTGTTGATGTTTTCACAGCAATATAAAATATCTAATAGAGAGGGAATTAAGACCTGTTCAACTTCCCAACATTAATTCGAACCAATAGCTCAAAATAAATGAATGTGGTATGGCACTTTTTGCTTTAAGCAGGTTTTGTTTGGAAAGATAATTTCTTGTATTTTTAAAATATGCAATAAATGTAATTATTTCTTATCTGCTTACTCAATTAACGAAGACTAAAATAACTAAAATCGACTAAAATATTCGATAACTGCAAAGCTGCTCCCTCTATATCCTGATGATTCCACTGGCCGTGCTGAATCCTCCCATTTATCTCTCCATCAGTCTCCCTCTCTGTGTTGCCTGATTTGCTCCTCTGCATAATTGGACAAATAAATCCAAATGGTATCTGAAACATCAAATGTTGTTAATGTTGTCCTGGTCAGTCTCTTTGAACTGTGCAGGAATATCTCACAGTTTAATTCAGCTGCACAGTGTGCCCCCGTGCTTGTTTTAGAGTGAACTTTATTGTTGACTTGAATGGCTCACGCGACCACTGCAGGTTGGCTGGTAGAAGGTGCACGAGGCCCACAACAGAATAAGACGCTTTCATGGTTTATTGGATTTCTGCGTCAGTGTGTGTGGTGCTGTTCCTCAGTGGAAAGCCCAGTCTGAGGCAATGCCATCATTTTTTTTTTTTTTTAATCTTAAGCTGTCAAGCTGTCGTAGAGCTGAGTGAGTGCTGCTAACGTGTGTGTGTGCATGGACTGGCTCACAGTAGCCTACACAGTCCCAAATCGAAATTTGCTCATTTTGTTTCCATTTTTTCTGGGACTATATTTCTGTATCAATCACATCATTGGCAATAGCTGTGTTCCACACCTTGATATCCCTCTTTTAAAAAAGAACCGCCTAGTAGTCTCACAAAATTAGTGCTGGTGAGAGGGCAAAACACATTACAAAATCCTGCCAAGTACTGTTTTCTTTGTTTACTAAACAATATCATTTGAGAAGAGATTCTCAAATATTGACTGATACATTTGTGGTAGCATTTTTCCCAAAATGAATACATACATACTATCCTTAAGCAAATTCCGTTTCTCTCATGCAATTTGCAGTGCTCTAGATAATCACCTCGCCCTTACATCCCTGGGTGTCTGAACTAGCTGTGAATTTTAATGTGTCTTTAAAATTTTGGAGAGCAAGCAGAGGTAGCAGGAACTCTACATGGTGCCGTTGGAGCCACAATAAAATATTTACTTTCTGTGATTGATCAGAGCCAAGACCTGGATTACTGGCGTCTTGAGAAGCTAGTCATGCACTTCACTGGGAGGCTTTGAAAATGGGATTGATGAATGCATCAGGTCGGTGAATGGCATATTTTCTCCTTGTGAATGTGTCTGGTGTTCACGCTGCATTTTACACCTTATTCCTGGAGTGGAGCTGCCGCTCTTGCTCTGAGCCTGATTTCTGTGCGCCTATTCTCTCGTTCTCCTCATTGTGCCCCCTTTTCCTTTTGATATGATTTCACCCTGTATTCCTTTCATCATCCGTTTCCTCTCATCCTTTCATCCCGGCCTTTCTCAGAGCACGTCTCTCACCTCATCTCGTGTCGTCATATCTTCTACACAGCCTCTTATGCAGCCCCTCCTCTTTTTATGTTTCTGTGTGTGCGTGCATGGGAGTGTAATATATGCTTATAAAAGTGTGTGTGTGTATGTGTGTGACATCATGACACAGTGACACAATGTAGCCAACTGAATCCATCTTACAAAAAAAAGCAGCATGTGATCCAGCTGTCAAAGCAGAATGGCACACGAGCGGATGCCCCTTGTTAAAGCAAAGAAAGCATTTATTCATACAATGGCTTTGTATTCTTTGCGTTTCCAGCCTTTCAGTCAATCATCTGTGCTCTTAAATATTAATGAGGAATAATTTTGAATTAATGGTCAGAGATGATGACAACTCTGAAAGGAGGCTGACAGTGATTGTAATTAACATTTAAACAGAATACTTCAGAAGATCATGCCTTATTAATCATGCCTGTAATGGCCAGTACTCTTGGCTATTCTGTCTGTCACGGCTGTTAAGTGATAGTGAAATCAAACTGGCCTGGCTAACGTTATTCATTAGTTCTCTATCATGCAGCATAATAGGTTCAAGGTTTAGACTGTCCATTGTGATGTATCTTTTCATTGCGAACAACAGCAGCTTAGACAGCTGCTGGTTACAGGCTCTCAGTCTAAGTCTACATTCAACAAGACTGGAGTGCAAGAACAAATTGGTCCTTTTTGTTTCCAAGTGCGTGAAGTGAAAACTAACCATTTCATTCCCTTTCAAGTTTTAGATGCATATTGCACAAACATGCCCCTTGTTGTAGTCTTGTGGGAGCAAGCAGCAGAGAGGAAGACCAGTGTTGGTGGCTTCCCGTTGATCACTTCTTAAGGAGAGTGTAGTAAAACCAGCTAGTGTCATACTCAAGCAAAGCAGTACTTTAAAGCTTTCTTATGTATCCTTGTCCTCTGCTCTTCAAAGCAACTACAAGGAGTTTTAAACTGGTTATGAAACAGTCACAGTTTAATACCTCTGTATAACCTACATAAGCAAACAACACCATCGGCGAGAAGATTGGCTATTTCTATAGTTACTGTAAATGCCTGTCACTGGGCTGGTGTCCCTGTGAAATTAGACAAAATGAATTACGCACGCAGACCGGCAGCCCGTGCTCATGCTCAGATCCCACTTCATAATTTACCTGCTCCACTGTTTTTACCTTTGCTCTGCCTCCTGCTCCATGTCTCGTTCTCCCTGCCTTTGCATAGTTATCTGTGCCTCTATATATTATCTTTTTTTAGTGTATCTTTAGTGGTTCAGGATGTAAATACAAGTGTCTCTCCGGACATGCTATATTTCTTTCACTTGCTTTCAAAACAAGGCCAGATCAAGATATTTACGACATGAGGTGGTGGTGCTCATGCAAAATGCAGTGGAAACACTACCTCTTTTGTCCACAGGGGGCGCCAAAATCAACACAAAATGAAAGGTCCTTGTAGTTGCTTTATTTAGTTCCTTCCCAACCGTGGTGCGTTAGTGTTTGCTTTAGTATTTCCCGATTGTGAGGCACCCGGTTTGCCTCAGGGCCTCGCTAGTGTATACGGTGTTTGTCAAAATGTATTTCTTGTCATGACAGTTACAACGTATTTACTGATATTCGCTGAAATTACTCAACTGCATTCATGGTAGACTGTTATTGTCAGAGTGACCACATCTTAGATGATCTTAGAGATTGTTCACATACTGAGTCAATTTGATTTTCTTATTTATTTATGTCGGTAACAATCATGAACAGATTTCTGGAGCAAAGCCAGGCTGTATATGATGAACTCAGTTCATTGTATTCTCTGTTTGGGAATGCATAGCAGTATGAAGGAGATGAAGATACTAGTAACTCAAGGCCTAGCTACAGTAAGTGAGACTTTTTTTTAGTGTCAAGGACATTCATTTCTATGAGATATTTCTAAACAAATATCTCCCATCTGACAATAATTATCCTAGATATTCATTTTGAATTAATTGTAGGATTATGCTAAAGATAAGATGTGGTAAGATCAACTGTACAATTTTACGTCAGATATTTGGTTAGTTAGCACAATTCCATGACTCTTAGTTAAGTAAGTTAATTTGGGAACAGATTTATTAGCTTTTTTCCAATCCTGCTTACACACAAACCCTTTTCTGATTTGTAATAAGCATTTCATGTGTGCAAGGGGCTTGTGATTTACTACAGCATCTGCTCTGATTTGTTGTTCCTCCATTTCACGACATGCGGTTTAGAATTCCTGTATTCTTTCAGGAGTCGAATGTGGGTTTGTTTGCTTTTATATTCTCTCAAGTTTGTCAATGAGCATAACTCTGTGTAATAAATCTGTGTGTGGACTGTTTGTGTGTGTGTGTGTGTGTGTGAGGGAGATAGACACGGTAGACTGAAATGTTTTCTTTCAAGAATGATATAGAGCTGCAAGGCAACAGTGTGTGTGTGTGTGTGTGTGTGTGTGTGTGTGTGTGTGTGTGTGTGTGTGTGTGTGTGGTCGAGATGGCAAAGGGAATAAGAAAGGAGATTATATGTGTGAGACCT
>OMLB01018390.1:0-23417 GCA_900302555.1 Myripristis jacobus | reverse complement strand
TGATAAAAAAAAAAAAAAAAAAACAAAAAAACACACAAAAAAAAAAAACAAAAAAACAAAAAAAAAAACACTGTCATGCAAAATATACACATAAGACAGTGTACTCCAGCTTGTTTTAAGAGCTGCAAAGTTGAATGATGCAAAGTTACTAGAGCATACTCTAATGTGTACATGTTGGTCTGAGCATCAAGCTAAATGAAAGGTAATGATGTCACCAGAGTTGTCAGGGTTCATCCTCTAAGGAGCATTGATGTGCTTTCCAGTTTTCATGATATTCCTTTTTACTGAAGAGTGAATGTTTGAGCAATAGTCTATCATCATAGTTTATATCATAGGCCTAATGTTTCCAGATGTGACTCAGCTTTAAAAAAAAAAAAACTGAAAGCCGCCAGTGAACTGTGGGCTTTCCCAGCCGCAGAGAGCTGGTTCTCTGCCCTCGACCTGCGGGCCGGTCCCCAGCTAAAAGCCAGTAAAACATCCTATCCATCTCCTGGATGACACTGTTAACTCTGAGTGGCATACACGTGTGATTAACGACATCTGTCAGGTGCACACTGACCTTTACTGATCACAAGTCAGCAGTCTGCTCGTATATCTGAGATGTGCGCACCGCTGAGGGTCACAACGAATGCAGCAGCTCGTAACCCAATGACAGAACACAGAGGGAGAGGCACGGGGGAGTGTGCGTGTGTGTGTGTGTGTGTGTGTGTGTGTGTGTGTGTGTGTGTGTGTGTGTGTTTTGTCAAAAGACAGAGATTGTCATATACATCTTGTGACCCTTAATCCTCATTTTTTCTCTTTTTTTTGTGGTGCAAAGACTCAACACCTCTGGGTGATCTCCATGAGATATTTGTGTTTATTGAGTGGATACTATAGAGAAAGCCTATTGAAGCCGATTGCCCACACACACACACACATAAACACACCCACACACACACAAACACACCCATGTCAGCACAATGAATTATTCAAATAAAAAAGAAAGAGATTGGAGGGTTCCTGTGCAGATTTGTGATTTATTGTATTTTGAGCACAAATCAGGCTAATGTATGGGGTTATATAAGCAGTACACACACACACACACACACACACACACACACACATACACACATCCACACACATGCACATTCTTACTCACAGTCTTACTGGCAATGCTCAGAAGGACTGGGCTGGTTTGGGCTGGTTGTATGTCTGTAAATTTACATAGTGGCCAAAGGTATGTCAGAACGTGTTTATATGTGTGTGTGTGAGTGTGTGTGTGTGTGCTGTTTGTTTGAGATATCCATGTGCACTTAATAACTCCTTTATTGAGGTAAAGAAAGCTTTTCTGTACAAAAAACAATACTGCATGTTAACAGACCCATATGTTTGGCTGTAAAAAAAGATTTATTCTCACTTTTAGACACACGAGCCACTTGGCAGATAATCAGGCATCACTTGCCCAATTCTATTCAAGTCCTATTGTAAGACAGTGAATATGCCTGAATTCAGGGATCAGGCGCCAAATTTGATCAAAACTGACATTAGAAGCCAAAAATGTAACTTTGATTTCATTATTTGCATTATGTGAAGTGGTCATCTGTGGGATCCTGCATTATTTTGTTTTATTTTTCATTTTGTGTTATTGTGTTTGTTATAGGCGACTTATTAACTTTCATTTTCATTCATTCATTTGTTCATTCAGCATTTTGACTCAGACGGTTGGTTTTGTTCAACTTCTTTGGAGTTAAAAAGAAAAAAAAAAAAACGTTACCGTATGCTATTTTTAAAATGATTGCTTTTGAAATTCAATATAAAGTTATATATATATATTCATTTCACACATTGTGGTAGGTATGGTTACCTGTTTTGGGCTGTTTTTTTGTTTGTTTGCTTGTTTGGAAAGCCAAGCTGCTTTTTTTGGGCTTGTTTCCGTAGACCCAACCGCCTGTTTCTCTCACAAGATCTGGCAACACTGCCCACAGATGACTTGTCAATCAAAGAGAGTGGGCGGGACATGAAGTTTCTGTTGATGGCGTTTGAGTTTCTGTAGGTGGCGTTTTGTTCTTTGTCTTTCCAGCCTTGATGGTTACTGCCACTCACACTAACCACCTCCTTCTTCCTCAGTTTCAAGAAAATTGCAGTTGCCGGTGCTAGAAATGTAAAAAGCATCCATTCTCATGTGCCAGAGGGTATTTCCCAGGAGTAGAAAACAGATATTCATATTAAAGTGGCACAGTTTGTTGCTTTAAACTTATCGCTATCATAAAATCCTGAGAAAGCTTCTAATTCACTACATAATGTTAATGCTACATATAGATCAAGAATGATCTTATTTCTCGCCTGAGACGCTGTTGTTTGTGGCCTCATTTCGCGCAAAAGTAAGCCTCGACGTCACCTAGCGCTACATCCTCCCTTAAGTTTAACTTTTCCTGTCTCTCTGGGTCAAAAGCTCATGCCGGCGGCAAATCAAGGAGAGCGGGGAATGGGAGAAATCCACATCATCCGAGTTTGTGTCTAACAGCTGGGATGTAAGAGACGGAACAGAGACAGGAATAGCCAGAGACAACATGCACACGTACATACTGTACACACACACACACATAGACACACTTGTAGCTACAGTGGCTATAGTGAATGAAGCTAACAGGTCTAGCTAAATGGGCCTGGCGCTGATGTGTTTTGATGTGACACAGATCCTCATTAGCAAGCCGCAGACCATGCCGGCGGCTTAATGGCCCATGGGCTTGCTTAGCCCCAGACATAAAGACACACACACACACACACGCACACACAGAAACACAGATAGACACATTATTACACAGCCTACACACTCAGCGAGACTGTGACATATACATAGGTAGACAGATCAGTATGAACACACACCAGTGCTTTCCCGAACACACACACAGGCCGATGCACACTCATTAATACTGCATCGTGGACCCACACAGCCACACAAAAGCACAGGAATCCAATCGCAGACAACAACAACAACAACAACAACAACAAAAAAGAAAAAGCAAACATGGCAGGCGTTTAATGATGTCGGCTAACTCGGATGAAAGGCTTCTGCAGGCCCAGTAGAGCCCTGTGCTCCTCCCACTGTCTCCCATCGACGTTTCCTTCAGCGAGCAGCACAAACCGTTTGCTCATCGACTTTCCCATAGACAAACCAATGCGGACAGATGAGCGCGCATCCCCCCGTCCGCACCAAACATGTAGGGATTCTCGGTTCAGAGATTGATTTTGCAGCCGCTGAAGTAAGCAGCTGACTTAAAAATGGGTTCCGTTTCTTAAGTAGCTCAATGGGTAGAGCAAGGCACTAACGCTGCAAGGTTAGGGGTTGATTTCCCAAGAAAGAATGCAAAGATGCCACGCTGCACTGGGTCGCGTCCTCGGTTTGTTTACTACCTGTTACCTCGCACCTGTCACTGTCATTGAAAGACAAAAAAAAAAGTATAATGGCTTACATATGATGAAAGGGGAAGAAATGGACACATGAAAGTAAAATGAACAAAGAGCATACCGGGAAAAACTGCATTTCAGCACGAAAACAAAGATAAACAGAGAAATTGTGGCTACTTTCAGTTGAGAGAGCCACCAAAACACATTTTTTTATCCGATTTTAAAATACATTTGTATAAAATCCAGCAATGGAATAAAGTTTAGGTTACAACTTTGACTGCATTTTCTCACATTATTGGTATTTAATCAGGACTGGCACCGAAACTTAATCAGAAAAACCAACATGAGGCTACTTTTTTTTCTTTTTTGTTTACCTAGATTTGATTTCTGTGTGTCTTCTCCATGTGCATGAATATGTAGCCCGCTGATTTCTGGTGACAGTGCTTTTAAGACGAACAGAAAGTTGATTTATCTTGTAATTAGCTAAACCAAATGGAGGCTTTTGTACTACACAAACAGTGTTGCCAATCGAGTCAAACACATTTGTCATGCCATGTGGAAATCATTATGTTCTCCCAAAACGTACACACACACACACATCTCATTTGAAAACTTTGGTAAATAGCAGTATGCATGTGTGCACAGTTTTTCAAGCAATTTCCAAACTAATTAGTTTCTATTTAGATTGATCAATGGGGGCCAATTAGAGTGATTGCTGGAAAGTAAGCCATTATTTTCAGACAGTAAGAAGCAAAATGCACAGTTATAGTCTGAATATTTTATTATACCAGACACACAAACTATATAAATGTAATTATATCCATCAATCTATATGTCCATCCATCCATCTATGTCCCATTAAGCCCCAATCAGAGAGAAAATCAGCAAAATGTTTGTCACTTTTCACTCTCTCACTGTTCAGCTCAACATGGTAGCAACTTTTCATGAGCCATACCTACATCGTGATTTACCACACAGTCCAACACAACACCAAATGCTCCCGGCAACCCCGAACATTTCAGCTCTTTAAAGTTACGACGAGGCTCGAGGCGAGCTCAGCGTTTGTCCAAAGGAACGGGATGACGCGGCGATGCAATGCAAAGAGTGGGATCGTGTGGGATGGAGGATTGGCTCTGTTATGTAGATATTCTGAATGTGAATAATGAATAATGTTTATGTTTGCATTTGAGCGTGTTCCCTGGGATCTTTGCCAAAACTGGTGCTTAAGAATGTATTTATTTTATTTAGTTATTTATGGTTCCGCAGCCATATTCATCCAAGTATTAGGGCAAGTGCAGACTGCAGTGCTGCGTGTGTGTGTGAGTGTGTGTGTGTGTGTGTGCGTGCAAACTGCTGCCAGGTATTCCCTTTGTGTACAACTGAACAAAGTATTTGTAACCAAGATGATATTCGCACCTTATTATGGATGCTAACTGCCTACTTACACAATCCCTCCTCACTTCACACAACTCAGCAGCCAGACCTGCCAAGTGGTTAAAGAGCCTGTCCCATAATGGAGTAAAAAAAAACAAAAACATATTGCATAACGCTGAACATCTGCTAAAGAGATATTTTCTCCTTTCCCAGGTCTAAAAAGTTCACTTCTCTCAAAAGCAGTTCCACCGGTTAATTATTCTCAAAAAACAAGTCGCTTTGCTCATTTTTCTTTCTCACTTGCTTTCAAGGTGCCGCGTGTCACATTTTCATGTCAATGCAGCGACACCGCGATGATTTTGAGACATTAGCTGTAATTATTATAAACAAACAAGATCTCTGTCAAGAAGACCGGCAAGCCACTACAAGCCCGAACGCTGCAGCTCACATCGTGCGCCACACCGTCGGACTTGACTGGAAATCAAGCAGGGATTCATTCATCGCGCATAACAGCAACTTTATTCCATTTCCTGTACTTTTAACTGAATGCTTTCGATTTTCAACCACCCCATCAGAACACACAACAGGAACAATCTGATTCTTTTGATTGGCTCTTTGGTAGAAACGATGGGAACCGAGTCGCTGTGCCCTAATTCCACTGCCTTCCCAGTCCACTCCACTTTACGTGAAGTGCCGCCCCCCAGTTCCAGGAAGACCCGCCCCTTCTGTGCCTCTGATTGGCTAACCCTTACCATGATCTTAACCAATCTAAACCAAAACAGGTAATGAGCACAAGCCAATTTGAGGCAGAGGAGGGGCAGGTATTACCAGAATCCAGGTGGGATTGCACAGTCAGATTCAGAATTCAAAACGCAGCAGCATTTGGATGCACCTGAGCTACAAAAGCGATGATAAAGTGGAGTGCAAATCAAAAATGTCATTTAAAACAGCTGGTCTTTTGAACAACTCTTTGGAGCCATAAGAGCCTGTTCCCGTCTACAAGCCGTAATTCCCATCGCTAGTTTATGGGTAATGAAATTTTTTCTCAATTTTGGGGAACACAAGAGCTACCTGCAGCACTGTTGAGAGAAAAACTAGATCAATAATCTGTTAAGAAGGAGGTTTTTGTCAGGATACAACAAAGGTCCTGGCCAGTGAGCAGCAGTGGAGCAGCTGGGGATTCAGAGACTCGCTCGGAGCAATTCGACTGCGGTGGGAGACAGGGGTGAGGGCTATTCAGGTATTTTTGATTTTCTTCTTCACCCAAAGAATTCCCAGTCCTTGTGGGGATTTTCTCTAGAGATTTTCAACGTGTTACTGCACCTATTCAGCCCCTTTCTGCCACTTGTAAACACAGGCACATACATCAAATACGCCGTAAGTGTCACACAATCCACTGAAAAATAACACGTATAACCATAGAGAATGAAATATATCATACCTGAATGGGATGCCAATCACAGGGTGTGGACAGGGTTACGGCGGCCTACTTGGGACATATGAGATCTGCTAAGAAGCTGTAGGTGCTGATCAGAGCAATAAAAAAAAGGAAGAGCTCGGTTTTATAAAGCCCAAGGTGCCACCTGTGATGTATGACATGTCAGGAGGTTGGTTTTATGTGTATGTGTGTGTGTCTATTATGGCTTGTAGTTTGCCTGTGTGTTGGTCTTGCGCTTGTGTGTCTGTGGATGTGTGTGTATCCGCAAGTCTTTGTGCATGTGTGTGTGTGATATTAATGTGTGTATTGACTTGGGTGATATCTCTCCAATCGACTAAGTCCTCGGCATAGATTCCACAGAAGGCAGGGCTGGCTTCCTTCCATACTTTGTAGTCAGCTCATCTCTCATGCATCTTTCCACAGATATGAATGAGATGATTCCTGCAACATGACATTTCTGTATAAACAGTATTCTGCTGCCTATATCTCAGCAGTGCTTCTTACTCACGCTCTGATCCCTGCTGACCTCGCCAGCACCCAGGCGTGATATTTGTCACTTTGTTCCGTGGTTTGGTGCAGGCCATGTTTACACTAAGGTAAATCTGAAAACACATTTTACACATTCTGCTTCGGGTACATTTGTAAACACTAGTCTGGCATTATAGGGAAGATGAGGGAACTAAGTTTTCGAAACGCTGATGTAGGATTGTCACGTGATGTGATGTGTGCACTGCTCGACAGGGGAGTTTAAGAGCTCCATTTTCGAGCCAGTGTGAACCAGGCTTTTGGCACTAACCAGGCTTAACACCGGCAAGTTGCAATTTTCATCTTCCATTAAACCAGTTTGGGCCTTTTTGCCGGTTTCATAGTCTCAACTGAACTTGACGGTGCCAAGATGGGTGGAGTGGTACAGCTGAGTTAGTTTCCACATTCAGACAGGATCAGGCATTGTGGCAAAACTGCAAGGAATCTCATTCATTTTAATGGGGTCTTTTGGGCGTTTCGGCTGCAGCAGTGCGTACCAAACTGGGTTCTGCAAAAAAAAAAACGCAGTAGCATCCAGCAGAAAAGTTGAACCAGAATCAACTTTTGCTGCAATGCAACCTGACATCACGCTGCAGTGGCCAATTCTGAAGCCGGCGAACAGACCGAGCGGGCAGATACTGAACATCATCATTCCTTGCTTTTGTCTATTTGCTCTTCTTGTTAACTGTAGCTCTTTTATTGCTTATTAAATAACTTAATTTCATTTCATTTTGTTTGGTTTTTCTCCAGGTGATGTGGGGGCCGTAATCAAAGAAGCGAAGGCAGGTAAAGACGATAATCCTGTGATAGAAGCCACTATTGAAAACTGAATACCTGACGTGTAGCAGAAGCCAAGCACAAGCCATGCTTTTTAAAGGCTTTTATTCCTGAACAGGTTTCGCTTGGGTAAAAGCCTAATGCATCAAGTAGCCCCACTAGTGCATGCAGACACAGGCCGCTTATGTTTTGTTCAGGAGTCCTGAAGTGACCTGCTTCGTGACAAATGGAGCCACAGTTCAAGACGTAGAGAAACACTCTTTTGGTATCATTGTGGAAGGGGTTTATGTTATATTTAACTGGTAAATACACATTTTATAGTTAGTGTGCTGTGATAATAATGATATACAGTAGATAACTTGATATGATGGATCACTGAGGTCAAATTCAGCATTTAACCAGTCTAATCATCAGTGAAATAAAAGAGATATTCATGTATATTCATAAAGCTGTTCATCCTCTGACCTAAACAGTTCTCCTGAGCACAGTTTGACTCATCCCACAACAAATTCCCACCCCTTTTCATTCATTTTCCTCCCATCATTTCCAAACAAGACTCATCAATGTGATGTACAATGAAATGTAAGCAACAACGTTGTGTTTAAAACAACATCAGCAAAAATCCCTATTCACGTAAACCGCTGTACTGATTTTTTGCCAAGTGTTAAGTGGAATGAGACGCTTTCGTTTTACTTTCAAACGGTTCACATAAATGGCCTACTTTTGTTGTTTTTTTTTAACTCCATTTTCCACTCTCTGTGATTGCTTCTGTGAAACAAATTTCCACATTTCGCTGCCTGGGATGTGGAGAGCACCACAGTGATGCTGCGTTCACTTGCAGTCTCAAAAACAGGCCACAGCTACTATCAGCAACACATTACCAGTTAACTGCATATTTCTTTCTATGGTGAAATACATAAACAACAAGTTTGACCATTCCATGACCACAAAGCACACTTCTAAACCCGTCTTTGACACTTTTTAGACTGACATGAGGCAAAAGTGATACACTGTTTTTCTCATGGAAAAGTTTTTTTTTTTTTTTAAAGACTTCCACAAACTCCATAAGTCAAAAGCTGCTATGTTTGTCAGAAAAGCACAACAAAAGAGCAGGTGGGGGGGGAAAAAAGGTTTCTATATCCATTTCAACATCTGCTTTTTTTTCACCACCACTCGAGAGGACAAAAGTTATTTCATTCAAATTTTGGCAGCAATCTACATCTGCAGACAAGGTAAAAGCATTAATTTTCGGTAGCATCCCAGCATTGACAAACGGTGTGCAGTTTCAACATGGTTTCAAGTCTTATCCTGCCATTGTTTTATGGCGACTACAAAGAACATTCGCTTTGCTGTGCGCCACAAAGTACTGTACAGAAGACGTGATGCCTCCTTAAAGCAAGCTGGCGTTTTCATAAGCAAAGGAAATAACTTGGAGTTCCATATGTGACAGCTAACAGTATCAGCCTCTAATTGATGAGAGTGTTATTCCCTAAACCTGGTAAAGACAATAAAGGAGCCTACAGAGGGTTGAGGGAGAATTAATTCCAACCTGCAGCTGATGTTATTTACTGCTATGGAGAGGAGAGTCAGAGGGAGAGAGACGAGAGACGGCAGATTTGAGTTATAGTTACAATTTTTTCGAGGCAGAGATGCTCTGGAGGCAGAAATAACCTTGTTAAATGTTAATGGGTGGAGCCAAAGTAACACTTTGTCTTTTTCTGGTCATGTAATGTGACGCTCAAGCCCAGAGGCAAAAAAGGCAACTGTTAAGAGATGAAATACCTAATATGAAGCATATTCTTGCGACTAACTGAGGGAAAAAATTGCAATCTATGAAAAAAGTTATCTGGGTTAGTGAGTTAGCCTAGCTGACAAGTTCAAACTGGCCATATTAGCCTGTAGATATCAAGTCGAGATAGTTAGCTAGCCTTCTGATCTTCCAAGTTTGTGTATTTGTCTTGGTAAGACTCTCGTTTCTGGAGCTCAATAAAGCATTGACTCTATTTGTTTTGGAGACGGCTGCACGAGATGAGGATGAGCAGATAATGACCAAATTTCAATTTTGTGTTGACTGTTCCTTTAATTTAAGACCATAGCAGGTCTACACGTAACCCATACCAGTAACAAGAAAATTATAACTTGATGATATTGCCTTGGGAAACGTCCTGACAGGATCCAACCACATCATGGTCACAAAAACAGGAACCAGTCATCCTGCAGAAAGGAAATGTACTGATTTTGTGCACTTCCCCCAATTTTTTTTCCTCACGAAAATGAACAGGCACCTATCTATGGCGGCTCATGTTAATTACTTGATTTAAGCTCTTTGCAATTCCTATCCATGCCTGTTTTGGCTTCAGGTCCTTGTAACTTATACTGGAAACATCATTAAGAGGTGCACGCTTCTCTCCCTTCTAAAATGAGCCTCTGGTACATCTGCTCTCCCAGGGTGAACAACACAGACGTTCAATGCAGTTTCCAGCCAGCAGCAGAGAATCAGAGCCTTGGCACACCTGCAACATGTTGCTGAAATTAAGGCAAAGCAGCTGATCTTTAAGTGGTGTCACTCATTTCATCTGCTCACAATTGCTGCGATTTTTCATTTTCATTGAAGCTACTACGCTACACCAATACTGATACTGCAGTCGAAAGCTGAAAACGGCTGATACTTATTGTCTGCTGATATATCGATGCCTCCCTCATTTATATTCTGACCATAGTTCTGTCTTTCTTCCAAAAAAAGAGTTTGAACTCAAACAACCAAGAAAAATAAAAAGTGCTATCTGAAAATCTATTTGAAAATGAAATGTGACCTCCATTAAAAAAAACTTTTATTTATCTATCGTTTAAAAAAGTGACATTTCAGTCCACAGAAGCCTTCGGCAGAGAAGAGACACACTTGAAAAAACAGAAGCATTATTTGCAACAGATGCCCGGCTGGGCCTGCTGGTGGCGCTAGAGGGAAGGTCATGGAGTCACCATATAGATTTCAAGATATGCCCCTCTGGATCCAACTGCTGACCGACCAGCAGGCTAACCAACCATTTTCTATTTAAAAAAAACAAAACAAAACAAAAGAGCAGACTCAAAAAGGAGCCCATCTGGGTGAAGCATCGAATATAATTAAAGAAGAAAGACATGAGATAAAAGGTAGAGTTATCCAGTACAGCTGCAAAATGTGCAAAGACACGGGTTCCTAAAGTATTTTCCCAGCTTTTCTATTGTTATTATTATTAATGGAAGTAAAACTCCCTTCTGCAAAGACGAAGGGAAGAGAGAGAGAGAGAGAGATTCAGCAAGTGGTCTCTCTCTCTCTCTCTTTATCTCATAAATCCATTTCACACTAACAATAGAAGATGGATCCTTTTCTCCCATCATCTCTCTCCCTCTCTCCTTTACATCCTGAGCTCTCCTCTGATTCACACACACACTTGCAGACACACACACGCACACACACACACACATCATTATTCCAGATCTTAGTCACCTGTCAGTGCATTACAGCGATCATCCTTCTATTTCTGTATTATTCATGACCACGTCTCCTAAATTCTCTCTCTCTCTCTCTCTCTCTCTCTCTTTCTCTCTCCCTGCTGTGCTTCTCTCCTTCAAAACCATTGTAAAGTCGAGTGTTTTTGTGAGGTTCCTTCTTCTTCCTCTTCCAAATGCAATACTGTAACAGAGAGAGAAATCGATGGCGTGGCTTCCTAACCCCTCTCTCTCACTTTATCCGCTATTTCACACAACGGTTTACCTCCAAATGCATCATACACAGAGACAATGCGCTTTTTTTTTTTTTTTTTTTGCTCTTTCACTCATATTCACTCTTTCTCCTTCACTGTAAGTCTTTCACTCTGTCTGTCTCTACTCTTTTCCTCAAACTGTTCAGATGAAATATATACCTTCTACACACACACACACACACACACACAGGCATGCCACGTTACACATGAAAACACGTGCTTTCTTTCCCTCTCTTAATTGCCCTTTACCCTTTGTCTCATATATAGTACACTGTTCAGTGGATGCACACTTCTCAACGCCTCCTCGCTTGTGTACAGCACGCACACACACACATACACACTTGCCGAGAGCATTGTACAGTGCAAGCACGTGGTGTACACAAGGTTCTGGAGAAACCGAATCCATCACAACCCAGTTAAAAATTGCCCGCACACTCATGTTTATGACAAATACATAACACAAACACACATACATCAACACCTACGCGCACATGTCACCTCACACAAGCACACACAAGCACACGTACACCTGACTGTGCGCCGAGAAGCCGATGAAGGTCACAGATATTAGTGATACACAGAGAAACTGGGACAAGTGATAAGACTTAACGCTGCTTCGCTCATGAACGCTGGCATTAGCATGATATAGTTCATTTATATAGCATACTAACACTGATTTATGGATACGAGGCGATAGCGATGGACTCATAAATCTACTGCGTTACTGCACGAGACAGCCACATCTAGAATGGGTCACAGTTTCCTATGAAACCTACCTACACGCATCCACCTATGCATTTATCATATCTAGTGTGGACTGGAGATTAGGAGCCATCCTGTGACCAAGGAATGTAAATAAGAAGGAAACTCCAGATTGGTGCCAAGTGTGGAAATTTTTTTGTGTGGGTGATACTGCACTGTGATGAATGTGTAAACCATAAACTAAGTGAACAGGTTTGTACCCCAGCCAGATGTTAAAATTATTGGTAATTTATTTTATTTGTTAACTAGCTCACATTTGGTATTTTGGTGTCTCTAAGTTTATTTTTGAACATTGTGTTTGCATTAAGTAAGGTGTGTTTTGTTATGTGGTCAAAACAGTGTTGGTATAGTGATTTAAAACACAAAATCAGCCCACATACCTGTCCCAATAACGTCAATATTAGTGACACCACCTTTCCTTGCCTGCAACTGGGAAATTACACGCTTGATGTGAGTGCCAGCCAGTGTTTATCCCTGTCAAAGTGCCCTTGAGCAAGGAATTGAGCCCCTACGTGCTGCCAGTGTTGTAACCTCCAACCTCTTTTGCAGAATTAGTTAAAGGATACATCAACAGTCTTAACTGTACTGCATGTGGAATGATACTGTGCACCAGTTAATTACCCAAGTTCTCCTGTGTGGCGGCCACAGCACGAGCTGCAGGTAGCAAATTAGCCTCTAATTTCACTGATAGCAGCCGTGAGGGGCTTATTGCTTTTTGGAAAATGGCAGCAACACAATGCTGTAATATACCTCAGTGCAAATTATTTAAATATTAATCAACACCCAAACAAACAAATAAGTAAATAAGTTGGTGACTGGTTCCTGATCAGTAACTAAACACAGTTTGCTTATTAAAATATTATATTAACTGGTTAAAAACAATTATTTTAGGGGCGACCTAGTTGACAAAATTGCATACCCTGCACAGTATCTGGGACATCCTCGGTCAAAATCCAGGCGGCGATCTTTGCTATATTGCTTCCTTTCATCCCAATATTTTTCATCTCTTTCTATATCCAGCTGTGAAACGAAGTAACCAGCGCAATCCATCATCATTATTTGTGCCAATGAAGGGTCAAATATTATTCGACAATAATTCATGGTGTAGGAATAGCAGATGGATGGGATTCACTACATCATATCGAGTTACATGAGGTCAGAGAAGTCATCAGACACAGAAAAATATACCAAAATGATGTTCACATCACATCACATCTGATGGCAGCATTAGCATTACACTGAATCTTCTAATTCACCTGTTATTCCAAAAAAAAAAAAAAGGAAGACAGAAGTTTATTTGCTTACTGCACTGTTTGGAGTTGTGTTATAATCACATGTTACGGTATGTGGAGATTCATGCAAATCCAAGAGATGGTAGTTATTATGGTAATGGCCTCATGCCTCAACATGCAGCTCATTATTCACGTGTCGACTGATTCAGGTTATAGTGGTGGGATTGCAAGAGGTTTGTATACAGGTGGATTTGAGTTTGCATGCACACGCGTGCATGTGCAGTACTCACACGTGTCGAAAAGACATGATCAATCCACTGGCGGCTACTGACGGCATTGGCTTTTCTCAGCCGTTGTGCATAGCTATGATACCTCAGGCAAATACAAATTTAAAGATGATATTTAATCTGATTTTTTTTTTTTAAACACAAATGAGAGTAGAACCTTTAGAAATGTTTTGCTGTGATAATGTAGCCCGAGAAAATGTTTTATTAAGCACTGCAGCCAGCGGTAGACTTATAATTGGGGCCAAAACAGGGACAGGTAAGTAACAAAAGCAAAAAAAATAAATAAATAAGATACTCCAGAGCAGTACTGCTATGTGACAGAAACAATCAGACCACTGCAGCTGCTGAAAAATCCAGCTGACTAAATCCATTACTGTCCACACCAGGTAGTCCTTCTCCACCCCCTGCCTAATAACCTCCAGTCCTCAAGCACCCACCCTTCCTCTGTAATTAACTTCACCTGCTTCCTGTGACCACACATACCTTTATGAACATGAACTGACTGGGCTGAGTGAACCTGTGCGACACTGAGCCTCCATAAAACTACTAAATGTGCAGTGTATAATTGGACTGTGCGCACACATGCACAGTCAGACAATTTACTACTCCAGAGGCGTTTAGATCCAACTGACAGAAAAATGCGGCATAAGCCCAAAACATGACCATTGAGACTATATAGGTTACATCGCCACATCTTCTGTCAGTGGACTCTAAAGGGTCCAAACTTTAGTCTACTGTCAATTTGGCATAATGTGTCTTTAAGCGAACCACAATTTGTAAAGAAATGACATGCAGCTGAAAAGGTTGTCCATCTATTGGAGACAAATTTTACAAGGGAATCTGTGGTTTCAGACAACAGAGGAATACTGAAATAATGGAACAACAACAACATAGCAAAGTTTTTTGGGGGGGCGTTTCTGCTTTATTTCATAGTTACAGGGGAGAGAGACAGGAAGGGCAGGGAAGAGAGAGGGGATGGCGTGCAGCAAAGGACCTGGGCTTGGATTCCAACCCAGGAGTCTGCAGTCAGGACTCAGCCCTAACAAGTGATACGTGCTCTACCAGGTGAGATACCAGGCTGCCCCAACTACATAACAACGAAGGCCTCAGTGGTTTTATGTTTCCAACAAATCACAGTCAAGAAATGTTGTTGTTAGCCCACATTTACCTTTCTAACATCAACATTACTCCATGTTCAGCCTCTATGTGTTTGGCCAGCACTAGCAGCTGGGCCCCATCTTACACTCAGCAAATGTCCTTGCTATTTTCCCGTCCAGCGCCCGCATTGTGTAAATAACAAATGCACTTGCGCCCATTTGAGCGTCCATGGCCGTGTTGCTCTTAAAATGAGGTGTGGTCAGATGCATTGCTGGTGCATTACTCTCTTGAGGCAGTTGAAAGTGTTGGTGCGATTGATCAACAAAAAACAGGTCTGAAGTTGTAGTTTTCACTGTTATGTTGAGGGCGCATTATCAGCATAGTGATGAGAACCAAGTCAGGTGCACAACGGGTATAGACTCGGCATGTTGCACACACAGGCCTTCTTCACCACTTTCACCTCGTGCACGAGTAGATCCATTTACACTGCACAGAAGCCCTCCTTCTCTCCTGGCAAATCCACTGTTATAATAGCAATCTACCAAGATGCAAGCATGCCTGGCCTTTAAAGGGAATGGTAGATGGCTCTCTGATTGGTTTACTGCATGTGACACCCTAACTAAATCCATGGTTAATTAAGAGACTAAGTGCAACCCTTTTGAAGCATGTGTCTGGCACAACTGCCCTTTTTTCCCCCATGAAAATATCAAAAGTGGAGTTGGACACACCCTAAATGCACTTACACCACGCTCTCCAGACTGTGCGCTTAAATTGTTAAAATATTATGTTTCACTCGCTAGTTTTCAGACCTTAACTTGCTTTTTTGGTCCTAACCAGAGTTCAAATTAGTTCCCACCTCCCAACACGAACAGAGTTAAAGCACTATGGTTTGAATAAAAAGGACCATGATGGTTAGAAAAGCCCCCAGAGGGTTGGGAACAGCAAATGTAAAAGTTTTACCTGACCTAGACATTGGCTGAGTTGCAGTTGTGCAGTCGGTGACAGAAAGTTTCAAATGAGAATTTGTTTTTGTAAAAATGTTGTAACTTATTACTTTCACAGTGGACTTTGTTTTCAGCATACTATTCTCTGCACGCTCACTGGCTCTCTTTATGGCGGCTATAATCAAAGGGCTAACTCGGTTACAGCGGATGGCCTGTATTCTATTAGCCTGATGTTATACAGTGCAAGATTCTGAGTTAGCCTGTCAGTGTCCTGGAGATAGAGGGGGAGTGTCTGTGTGAGTGTGTGAAGGAGGGTGGGAATTGGAGCAACATTCACAGTAGAAAGAGACAGGGAGCGGGAAGGATTCCGATGAAAAAAGAGAGGTGATGCGGATAAAAATCAAGGGAGAGAAAGAAAGAGACAAACAGAGAAGGAGGGAGGCGACCAGAGGGAGAGAGAGGAGAAAAAGAGCCAAAGTGCTGTCTTGTCAAATTGGAGTGTGGTGACACAGTAAACTCAGCAGGCAGCTGACATAAGCACCAGCCTGCTCAGCGTCTAGGAGGGGCAAACAGTAGGACTCCCACTAAAACAGAAAGCTGCGGGCTGCGGGCTGACTGTTTGAGAGCCTGTTGAATAATTCAGCTCCTGCTCCAACTTTTCAACAGCTACCCACTGCTTTAGCCTGTCTGCATCCTCTTTTGGCTGGGCCAGGTGTCTGAGCATGGGTGTGCAAATGTGTGTGTGTGTGTGTGTGTGTGTGTTTGCTTTCATTTTTCCAGGAGATATTGACTCAGCACATATGCTCTTTTTCAGCTACTTGAAGCTCTGGTCCAGGGCTTTAGTTGCAGTGGCCAGCCAATCAGCCGAACCTACGCTACACTAAGAGGCAACGCAAAATACCACTGTTGATGTTTTCACTGTCTGGAATTCAGTGAGTGGCTTTAATGTACTTTTAGGCAAAGTCCACATTATTCTGGAGAGCGCTGAGAATGCGCTTTTCATGTGAAATTGTTTTCCATCCACTCTGGTATTTTCACAAAGTTTTTGAGAAAGATGGCACACTAAAATTCTGAAAATGCTTCAAGTTCTTTAGCAGATGCTGAAGAAGTAGAAGAATCTAAAGTGGATGCTCAGAACGGCGCTTGTATTACTTCACCTCAAATGTTGATTCTTTTGCTTCGAGCCAGATCACATGACAATCATATTTTACTAAACAAACCTTACATTTCCCCAATTCCCATCCTCCAATTTCCCTTTGGAGATCAATGAACCATTTCTGATTCTGATTTTTGCTGGCTTCAAAATTATCCATTTATGAAAGCTCCATTTTTGGTGTACAGTGGTCACTTTAGTGTGGATAAAAGGGCAAAATCAAGAAATAAAAATGGGTTTTTCTCCAAGTTGGTGTGGACTTGGCCTTAGTTAGTTACTAAAGTGAGGATGGTGTTGGAGTCATGAAAAACTTTGATCCAGTTATGGCAGGGGCAGGTATGATTGGGTGCATATCATGATATTGTCTCATCGAAACATTGTGATATTCAGTATTATTGCAACATTTCAGTAGGAGGGAGGAAATTCACACAGCCCAACCCAACATCCACCCAACAAATCCATTTACTTTATTTTATTCTATTTTAAATTCAAATTCCTCTAAATTTGGTTTAATTGTTTTGTAATTGTGTGCCATCAGAATTATCAATGCAAACTATTGATGTTACTCTCCGCATTTGTTACATAGGCAACATACCACTGACTGCAGTACCAACAATTTAAAAACAAATAGAGGTTAAATAAAATGTCTGGAATAAGTCTGGAATTCCATATAACTGCAAATATATTTTACAAATATCTGATATTATCAGATATGAGATTAGCCTGGTAGCAATGGTATCCATTGTCAAAGTTTTGGTCCAAAAATAAATAAATAAATAACAGAAATTGTGCTATTATGATTATCAGTGTCGACACTGATCATTCGGTACAGAGTGAAGGGAATGAGAAATGTCCAGTCTGTACGCGGTAAAGGTACAATTCATGTTCAAATGTGATTTCTAAATAAAACTTTATCAGTGAAGTTCATCACAGTGGAGAAAAGTCTTTCATGACTTCATCTTCATCATCTTCACTTCAAAGAGCAAGTAAATTATTTTAAAGCCATTCATTAAAACACATACAGTGACGTGTGGGTGTTGCTCCTGACGGGGTGTTAGTGTGGGCTAGGCTAACAGGCAGGCTGAAGCTGTCCTCTCTAACTTTTGGGCAACAGTGTGAATGTGTGTGTGTGTGAGACTGTGTGTGTGTGTCTGTCATGTCTAATGCCAGTAGCCACCCTATGGCCGTCTCTGTGTGCCCTGGGGAGACTGCCTGTTTTCACTGACTCAGCCCTCTCATGACTGCAGTGCACCGACAGGTCAAATAAATGGTCATCTGTTCTCACTGAGTCCATTTAGACGGAGGACGGATGAGAAAGAGTGCGAGAGAGACAGAGATGGAGAAGTGAAATGGAGCAGAGCAAGTGGGTGAAGGAGGGAAAGAGTGCAGAGAACGAAAGGAATGGAGAGGTCATGAGGAAATAACATGTCTGTTCACTAATCATGCTCTCATAGGTTTAGTTGAATACACTGTAAAAAGACAGGAAACATGTTTGTGAAACTGACCACATCAACATAGACACATACTGTAATAAATCCTAGCGCTTACTCCATCTCAGTCCCATTATAAGCCAATTAACAGAGGAAAAAAGCGTGCTTTTCACCTGCTTGGTAAAAGACTTTAAGATTCAAAGTTCATTTGCTGTGAAGCAGGAAGGCTTGGAGCGCAGCAGAGAGAAGTGACAGCTCAGGTAAAAATGGGTGTTTACACATTGTCATTCACATAAAAATCAATATTCTTCCAAAATCACATGGAATGAAGACTAAAATTAAACAGCAAACCATCATAGATTTAGAATTCAAACATAATAACAATAATAGTTCTGTATTTGTATGCTTTTCAAAGTTACAAACACTGGATTTCACTGAGGAAGGCAAAAGTAGTTTGTTCCCTGCTGTAAAGTTAAGACTCGGGGGAAATTTTTGAGATCTGAACCCCAGGTCAGAGTCAAATGCCCACTTGCACCCCTCACCAGAGAGAAGAGCTTTGACCCACTCTTTGAGCCATCCAACATGCGCCATGGAAATTATTGGCACAAAATTTGCTGACGCTCTGGTCAGTTTGATGCTCTGATCAGCAACAAGAGCATGAGAGGAAGCCTGCAGAAGTCGCACTGCAGGTTACAGTCGGCTTACAGTCCGCTGCATGGAGAACCAAGCATGAAGGATAGCAGGTGCTCCAGGTTTAAACTTTTTTGTTTTTTGTCTTTATTTTTCTCCACTGTTTGGCTGCACATTGGATTCCCTGCTCTCAGTGAATGCAGTGAATTTTTAAAGTTTTTTTTTTTCATTTCTAACCACTAACCTATAATATTTTCTTATAGATCTGTAATACGTTTTTAATTATGAATCAGTGTTTCTAACAGTCTGAGTCGAGATAGCGCTGAATACTATAAAACCTCAGTCAAAAGCCGAGAAAGTTGCATCAAAACAGGTTACTGATATGCTTTTTGTTAAACTGTGCACACTAAACAGTCAAGATAGACACTTCAGTCACCTCAAATTCTAATAAGGGCTTGCTACCATTCATATAATTTGCAGTTAACAGGTATTGCTGAGGGAAATGCTTTCAGAACCCATGAAATACTGTAGAAGCTACACCCAAACAGATTGATAGACATGCTTTTCAAATGCACTACTGCACAGAATCACAATCAGAAAAAAATAATCTGCCAGAGCCACCCTGACACAGAAGGTCAGCAGTAAAATGTATTTATTTGTTGCTATATTGGAGAGACACAGTAGGGAGGGACTGGAAAAAAATGGGCAGAAAGAGGGTATGACATGCAGCAAATGGCCACTGTGACAAGGACTTCGCCTTAATGGTGAGCCACCAGGATGCTGCAAAAGAAAGAAAAAAAAAAAAGAAATCACCACCATCAACAACCACCAAGGCCTCCCGCACAAAATGATCACCCCGGGTGCAAGAATTGTTAGCATGTGAAAAGGCTGCCGTTGCTGCGGTACTTGACATCTCATCTTCATGCGAGGGCTTTGACATGAGGCTGAATCAGACAGAGAAAAGCCAGGCAGAATCATTTGGTAGTCACTGGTAGAACATAACGTGCTAATCTGGGATTGGCCTTTATGACGTGGCGTGTCATGTCATCCCGGGTCCGGTGTTGTCGTAGTGGTCAAAAGTTTGGCTACTGATGCAAAGCTGATGATGCATTTATTGTGATGAGCTCAGATGATGAGCACACACTTGCTCATAACACATGGACACAAACACAGGGACTGCTCAGGAGTCCTGCCTGTTTCTGTATGTGTGTGTGTGTGTGTGTGTGTTCATGAATGCGTCAAGTACATATGCATGCTTTTGCGCGTGTGCTCTAATGCATGTGTGCATTTTACATGTATGCCCAAGTGACGGCGCTAAATGTGTGTCGTGTTATCAGTGCAGCTCTCACTGTGTCTTCCATTAGTCTGGAAGCGAGGGTGTGACAGTACCAGACCACTAGGATCTATGGCTGGTAAAAATAGACTGGGAAGCAGCTGTAGCGCTGTGTAGGCTGCCGCTAACACGATCTGTCTGTGCTCACGCTATCTGTCTGTGCTGCTGAGGGACACAGGAAGCCGTGTCCATAAATCAGCCTTTTACTTCCTGGGTCAAAGGATCCATGGGTGCAAGAGCCCTGCTTTCCAGCGAGGAGTGTAAATATACACAACCTAGTTTAGTGCGAGCGATTTGTCACTGACTGTAGGCGGCTGTACAGGGAGGCGAGCTGGGTGTTCACTGATTTCACTGAGAAGTTCGCTTTAACCTGTTATTAGTGTTTTTTATGGGGGAAGAAAAATCCCAAAACAATAACTTTGGATTGAAAAACAAAACAAAACAAAACAGGGCAGTTTTTGAATCCATGTAAATGTATCTTTGACATTTCCCAGCTCATTACTGATGACTCGGCCTCGACTCAGGCTCATTACACATTCAACAGACAAGAGGTGATTACCATTCTTCATTTTGGTGAAGAATAATTTAAAAAAACAATTACCTAATATAATGTTTTTCCAGTGTTTACGTGAACTCCGTGACGGAAATTAAGCCACTTATCATCCGTCTCTAACGCATTTTAAACTGACAATGCAAATGCATTTTTTTGATGGCTACTCCTTTATTAGTAGTTTTGGTGGGCCCTATGGTAATTAGACGCATCAGCATACACATGACAGTTTCAGCTGGCACTTGCAATAAAGAGGCAAAACAAAACAAAACAAAAACACGCTTAAGTACATGATAACTTTATGTGGTGTTGTGTTGACTCACCAGCATTTACAGTGAAACTAATTATATGCAATTATCTCCATGTTAACTTTATGCAAATGTATTCTGAGTATTTTATAGTTCATTACTAATAGTTTGGCTTGGTTTGGGGGTCATTTCACACATTAAACACATAAACACACAATTTCACCTGCTGATTGCTGCAGAGAACAATAATTAGGGGACACAAGACTTTTAAAGTGACATGCCTCTTGCTTATTTGCTCTCCTTCCCAACATGCAAATAAGACACTTCTTCACTCCCTCTTCTGCATTCTAAGTTGATAAGTCAAATGCATTTTTGATATTTAAAGTCCTTTTTTCTTTACTTATGTGGTAATGTAATTAGAAGTATTCAACACATGAGAGACAGTTTAAAGTAGTCACACACACAAAAAAAGAACAAGCTTAATGGGGCACTGGGATCCACAAAATGTTTATTTGCACTAATGCACTAATTGCAATGGAATGAATTACTTGTTGCCTCTTTTGCATTTTAATTGATTATACGGATGCATTGCATTTTTTCTAGATAGATAGATAGATTTACTTTATTGATTCCAAACTGGGAAATTCTTAAATTCTTAAATTCTTATATTCAATTTTGTTAACTTACGTAGCTTAGACTATCGGGCTCATTATTATTATTAGTAGTTGTTGTAGTAGTAGTAGTTGTAGTGGTAGTGCTAGTAGTAGTAGTAGTATTGGGGTCAACACCTGAGATTTCTGTTATTAATTGCAAAGAACAAGTTAATTTAAAATCCTTTTACAGGGTATGACCTTGTTTATTTGCACTATTCCCAGCAAAGTAAACAAGCTTACTCATCACAGTATTTTGCATGAGCAACACAAATCCATTTTTAATGTTTTACAGTCCTTTACGAGTAGTTTGTGTGATAGCATAATGGGTAACTTGGTCTGCAAAATGGCAACACTCTCACAGACTGGATCCTTTGTGTTTAAAGCAACTTGGAAGGCTTCAGTGCCGTCTCATCTCTGTGATTCAGCAAATTTCTGTCTGAAGCAGGATGCTGGTCAGAAGTGGCCACGTTGCACCACAACAGACACAGGAGGGAGAAAGGCAGTGAAGAGCATTTCAGATGATGGCACAAATCCCTCCTCAGTAATAATAAATTTGAGCCAGTCTTATGAAAAGGCAGCTGGATTCTTGGTGGTGAACACTCGAAAATGCAATATTGTGCCACTGCTGCCACTCGAGTCTCTTTAAAAGTTGTAAAGCTGCAGGTTTTATGTGATGGGAGGGCAGGAGGGGGCTTGTTCATAAATCTGTAGTGGCACTGTATGGAATTTGTAATGCACTATTTATATACTTCTCCTGAAGTCGACGATGAAGTAACCCCTCCAAAATACACTGTTCAAGGGAGTAAAAGGTTTTGAGTGTTTGTCAAACATGGCTTCAAACATTTATTGTCAAAAAAAAGTAAATAAAGTAATTTTTCATGCTTTTCATGTCAATTTTTCTGATTAAAGAGTGACTAAACTCTGAACCCAGTTATCTGTGAAATCTAATGGTCAAAGTGGGGTGGGGAGGCATCACAGATATTTGGGTTTGGGATTAGTTAGGTTCTTTTAAGAGATATTTAATAATAAACTTCAAATAATCACTTTTCCCTGTCCATAAAATGTAAATAAAGTGCATCATTTTAGGATGGAAGTCTATTATAAAGTTATATAGTTATATAAAAACTCTAAAGGACAGGACAACTGAACACTCCCTAGAGATAAAAGTGTAACTGATCATTTATTTGTCATTTAGCACTGTCACAAATGACAGTATATCACAGTAATATACACTTATATTGAGAGATATTTTCAAACCCAAGACCCAAGATGTTTTTATGGCTGCAGATTTCATCAGATAGAAAATATCTTCATGTCTTGTGCTTCATGTTTTATACACATTTCCCTGTAATTCAGCCGGACATATTCGGTACCTGGGACCTACACTATAATTTAAAATAAATCCTATGCTGATCCATCACTGCGTCCGTGTGTCCGTCCATTTGTCCTTTGATGTAGTTTCCCAATCTGGCCACAACACACTAACACAGATTGCTGAAATAACATCCAGTTCCAGGGGCGAAACGGATGATGACATCGCCATCTGTTCCAAAAAGTTCAGCGTCTAAGACTTTTTTGTCAAAACCCGCACGAATCCAACGAAGACGTACGCGTCATCAGCGCTCGTCACTGAGAAACGATTCAAAACAGACACTGATGGACAGACACTGACGGATGAGTGTGGCCCCAGCCTAATGGCTTTGCTACAATCACAGTCCCCATGACAACAACATCATGGGCTGTTGATTTGAAATCACTCGCCACGAAGACAGGAGTATCAGTCACACCTCAAGCCTGCAGCTGCTAATGAATCAAATGTAAATATTGACAGTACCGACGCAGAGACACGTTAG
>OMLB01018389.1:0-11983 GCA_900302555.1 Myripristis jacobus | reverse complement strand
ATGCCATTTTCCGACTTTGCCAACTTCAGTGACGATCAATGCGCACGGTCGCTGTTGCCGTTTTGTTTTTGTTTTTTTAATGTCGGGTTTTGTTTTCGTGCAGGAGTCGCTCTCGTCACTCTCTGTCCAATCAGCTGCCTGCACGGCCTTGACGTCACATTTTCGGCTCGACTCAGCTCGCTTGGAACCCCGGCTGAGTAGGTCCTAAACTGGGACCTGCTAGCAGGTATTACCACCTAATGGAAAAGCTCTCAAACCGCGCCGAGTCGAGCCGAGTCGAGCTGAGTAGGTACTAGTGGAAAAGGGGCATTAGATTGTGAACTATTAGGCTATAGCGCAAAAATGAAGAATGGCAGATTTTTAAGAAGGTGAGGCTGGTGAATTGGAGAAAATGACGGACTTTGTAAATAAAATGCCAATGGCATTTTGGAGGAAGCTTTTATTATTTTTGGGGCATTTCTGCCTTATTACATTGAGGAGTAACAAGAAAGACTAGTGGAGAGAAAGGGTATGACATGCAGCAAAGGGCTTGGGTCTAAACCAGCCCACTGCGACAAGTACTAGCATTATAGTATGGCGTATGCACTCAACAAGTTGAACTACCACAGCACCCAGAAGGAAATTATTTTTCAGATGAACACTTTCCATTATTTGATAGTTGACAGTAGAGATAGGAAAGATTAGGAAAGACACTGAGAACAAGATGCCCTGTGATAAAGGTCCCAGGCCAGATTCAAATCCAGGATGTTGAGGTTATGTGGTGCACACCTAAGCCAAATGAGCCACAGGGAAGGCTACAGTAAAGGCATGCCCTGGGTATGGAGCAACTACAGTTAGGAGGACAACATTTAGGATTAATTATGAAATTGCCTGGACCAACTTCAAAACTAAGCAATGAAAGAATTTTAAGAATCTCCTTTGCAGTTGAGAAAGGATAAAGTTCCTGCAACTTCCACACTTGACAATGCTAAAGGACATTCCTTATAAAGCTAATGCAAAGGAAATGAGGAGATGTGGTACTGTTCATTATCAGTGTCCCATCACACCCATTTTTAATCCTCACACTACAACTATGGATGCTGACGCTTGGGTCTGAGCTCAGCTGTATGTAATGCTGGCACTGAATGTCAAACAAGATCTGCCAGGGCAAATAATTCTTTCAAATATCCCCAGAAGACAAATGATATCTCTAAACTTAAGTTGGGCAACAAAAGCTCTTGATACTGCCCACATGTGAATTACCAGTTTACCAGTTATCAGTCCATTATTTTCCACATAACATAGACTGCGTTCAGACTGCAGGCGAATCTGCTTCAAATCAGATTCCTTCTCAAATCCGATTTTTAGGGCTGACTGTCCACACTGTTTTTGTCCAAATCGGATCTGACTGTTCAGACTGGGCCACATCATTGACCGATCTGACAGGTTGCTGTAACAACGACATTGGCGCGGAGGTGTCATCCAGCGTGCGTAGTGCATGGCGTCATATAATTGTGACAGCGGCAGCAACAACAACAACAAACATGGAGGTTGGTCACTTAAGTATTCTGGCCTTGTCACTCTTCGGTCCAGGGGCTGGTGTTTTCCACCTCTACCTCTTCTGTCTGCTCCATTTCATTCCGTTGCTCCGCGCACCTTGACTGTCGCTCTGTGGTCTGGCGCACTGTTGCATCACGTAGAGTGACGTCACGGACAGTCAAAACCGATCTAAGTGTTTGGAGCTGTTCAGACTCAGACGCATCTGTCCAAATGCGATCTGAACCTCCCGAATGTGGTTTCAATCAGATTTGCAAAAATCGGATTTCATGTGATTTGTGACTGTTCAGACTACAAAAGAGCCATCCAGTTTCAATCTGGATGGGCTAAAAATCGGATTTGGGCTGGCAGTCTGAACGTGGCCATAGAAGGCACAATAAGTAGTAACCAAGGCGACCTTTACTTCAACAATTCAGTGTTTGATGAATTAGAAATCTGATATGTAGCTGCGTGCACACATACCCAGAGAGAAGACATTGTAAGGTAAAGAGGGTCCATCAAAAACAGGGCATGGAATAGCCAGCCATATATCTGGAGAATGTCCACAACTAGACTGCCATGATGGCTGAGGATGGAGAAGCTCAGCATGCCGATGCTATCTTTCTCAGATCATGCTACAGTGTTATACAGGGCATTGAATACTTGATGGAACTGGAAACCCCTTCAAACATAGGAGCTATAATTGTCAGAGCTTGTGATCTTCTAGAAAAGGAAAAGAAGCAATGGGATAAGTGTGATGTTTGTCGAGACAATCAAGTATAGCTCTGGACCCAATGTATGGAAACAATCATGATTTAGAGATTCTTCCACAGCTAACAGACACTAATAGATCACCATTACCAGCCCTCAAACTACATTTTCACAATGTGAATGCGCTTATGCCAAATAACTATTCATGTTATGCCAAACCACTGCCAAACAATTCATGGTATAGTTTGACATACACGCATGAAAAGAAACCATTTGTGTAATCCTTCACTGTGATTCCTCCATGGCAGATCCTTGAATAAAGAACTCTGAAAAATAAAGAACTAAAAGAGCCTGATCTGAGAAACCTCCAAATGGTGTGCTGCTCACATTTTCTCATGGGCCTGCTGCAGCAAAGCTCCACCAAGTGCAAGTAGCCAGCAAAGATAAGAATTTTTGCCCTGCTTTGATAGAGGTTTTGGTTATGAAGCAGCTCTTTGCAGACTTCAAAATGACAATTTAATTAAGTATTTGAAAAAGTCACTTACAATGTTTACATTTATATGAGAAACCAGATTACAGTGAGTAATCAGGTTAAGTCAGGAAACTGCTGACAAACAAACTGACATGATGACATGCACGACCTCGAATGCCAAACATTTGCTGATTATAGCGCCACAAATGCTAAAATTTGCTAAGAATTCTCTCCATTTCACATTGCTCTGAGCTGAAAACTTTGCTGTGTTTTGCTTATCATGAGACCAAAGAACCAATATGAAGACATGACTTTGGATACTGAGAACTTGTGACTGTCATCAAAATAGGACAGGAGCATACCCCATGTCCTGTCATTCCAACATCAAAAACAAGACAGGAATTGGAAATTCAAAAAAAACCAAACAAAAAAACAACAACCTTTATTCCTTGATTCCTGAATTATCTGACCCTTAACATTTGGTTCGCTTGTAGAACCTCTGGATTTGAAGTCATGGTTTAGGATGCACTGTCAGCAGTGATGATGGAAATAATAGCTAAGTTTCTGAAATTATACTGCATCCTAGAGTTTGACTCATGCATAATGCTTTCAACCAACACAGCAATATGGTTATTAAAAAAAAAAACAAAAAAACAATGCTGGTAGGTTAACTGTATGATGAACCATGTATAAATTCGGATTTTGTATGCTAATCACAGTTGTACCATTTATCAGAGAAGTACATAAAATGAGAGAGATTAGTCTCATTAATATTGACAAATGCGTGTATCTTAATGAACACATAAGAGACACACATTTTACCACACATACATACAATATATTTTACTCCCCACAAAACTATCTTTCAGTTTGTGTCTCGTGGCTAATATTGATTTGTACAGTCACTCTTAATAACACTAATATCTCTCTGTATCCTCTGGTCCTGCTGATATTTTAGCTAGCATGGGCCTGGATGGTTTAGGGTTCTTGTAAAACGAATTTTGTTCCCGTTTCGTTCTCCGGGCTAACTAGTTCAGTGTTAGCTTTTCACGTCGACAAAGGAGGGGCAGGGAACATGTTGAAGCACACCACACCAGTACTACTCCATGACTGTTAGCCTAACATGATATGACGACGCTTACTGCCACACAACTACACGGCTGCCTCTCATTCAACGCTGCGATTACTGTAACCGGCTAGCTAGCAAGCTAGCAACAGAGCCTGCCATTTTCAAATGCTACGTAAAGTTAGCTAACTGATAATACATGCTGGTGTGCGTACGGACACTACAGGCCTCGACAGCTGCTAAACACATATACACAGTCTACAGCCAACGACGAGACAGCGAAAGCCACAAACAACAACAGAAGACACTGCTACCTCTGTCCACTTTGTCAGGATCCATGTTTTCAAATGGCAAACCGACCTGTGACCCCGGAAGTGTAACGGAAGCTAGCGTGACGTAAGCAGAGCCGGAGCCAGGGAACTATATGTATGGACAAAAATTTAAATTTTTGGTCACGAATGTAATAGATTCTGTGTAGATCAAGTCATAATGTTAAGATTGAGAGTAAAATTGACTTATTATAAATATGATAAATCTAAGTTTCAAAGTTGACCCCAAATTTCATTATTTTTTTAATATATGAATTTAAAGAATATAGAAAAACAATTAAACTCATAGGCACTAAAGAGTAACAAAACTGTAAACATATACTGTACATATCTAATAACTTTTATGTTTTTGTCTGTACTGATTTTATATTCATGGAATTTATTTTCCTAAAACTGTTTTATATGAATCTTTTATTTCATTTTATTTTATTTATTTTGGTTTATTGTTTTCTTTGTATAACGTTTTGTTAGCACATACCTGACATAGTTGTAAGATGTTTTCAAGAAAGATTGAGTAAAAAATATATCTATATATAAAAATTGTGAGTAATCATACATTACTATATATTTGGTTGCTATGTTTATAGTAACAACAATAATTATAGTAACAAACATTTTTTTCTTATTAATCTAAATTTACAGCATGCCAAATTCTACATTCACAAATGGACATTTACAAACTATAGAAACTCAGTTCTTGGCATTTAGGAGGGAAATGGAACAATGCAGTGATTACCTCCTATCAAAACAATGAATGTACACAACATTTTCAAAGTTTTTAAGCGAAATTATTGTCATACATTCATGTTTTCTTTTTTTTGCACTTCTTTGTTTTTTTTCCTGTGTGTGGTACCTGGTAAGCCCAAAGGAGGCCGTTTTATTTCTCATAATTGTCGTATCGTAAAATTGAGTGATGTTTTCCCCCACTTTCCTCTCATGTTGTGGGTGAAATACAGCAGCTCTGACCCTGGACAGAAGTCCAACACTTCTGAGATAATATGCACCTCGTTTTAAATAATAAACCAGAAGTTCTCTTCCCTCAGTTGATTGAAATGTCCTTCTGGACTTCTCTACTGAATTTGATTGGCAGCCAGGCCAGGGTTTAACCCAAAGCCCTCTTCTCTCCTCCTACATGTCCTCCTGTCACTGGTCTCCTGACAAACTGACCTGGAGGAGAGGAAGTGATGAAACACAGTAGAACAGTCCAGCATGTCTTATGTGACATCATTACATTAAAATAAGCCCAAGCTACATGTAATTATGTTGTTGTTTTTTTTGTTTGTTTTTCAAGTTTTGTCAGTAATGGGCATGGAAATTCACCCATTTAAACTCCATTACACATGATCTCTTCCAGCATACACATAGCTTAAGTCAATATATTTTATTATTGCTGGGACAGTAAGTTTGCTTTTACAAAAATATATTATAAATAATGAAGGCATTTTACACACATACACACATAAAATGAACCTGTGTTTTCAAGGACAGGACGTGGCACATTTCTATGTTCTATTCCACATTATTCTACACTGTTTTTGAAATGCTTCCACTTCACATCAACTCAATAGGCGCATAAATAGTTGGACTGTGTTTTTAATATTTAAAACCTTCTCCTCAAGTGAAAAGATAACAACGATGTTGATGTTTTTTCTTTTTCTAGAGCTGGCCGAGTCGCCAGCGTCCTGAAAGCTCCAGATGGTCAAACAGCTCCTTCTGCAGCCACGATGCGCTCGATAGCAGCCCAGTCGATTTTGCTGAGGATGCTGCCGGTGCTGTCAGAGAGGTTCTCCAGCCAGTCACCACCCCAGGCGCCGTCTTCCTGGTCATCGGGCAGACCAGCTACAACCTGAAAAACACACAAAAAAAATCCCAAATAAGACATGAACAAACTTCTACTGCAATTCACGATTTTCAAAGCCTAATCTGCACATCAGTATGAACCAAAACAAAGCTACAGAAATTTGTAACATGGAGGTGGAGATATTCATTTGTTCTCAAACTGATGAACTGACATTTAAATGAGTTATACCACAGACAGTCCAATAGAAAAATATTCCACCACCAAGGATATGTGACGCCATCTCAAGGCAAAGACAAAGAGCATTAATGAACAGCGGCCAGTGGACTTTTCCTGAAAACCAGCTCTCTAAACTAGCCTATAATTTTTTTTTTTTTTTACTCTGCAGTGGTGAAAATTTTGCTGGATGGTGCTTAATAAGATACACACCTCTTTCAGCTTAGATGAATGAAATCTGGAACTATTATTCTGGTGTTAGATCGAGTAAACGCCTCAATCTGAAATTTTACAATTTTTTAAAATTTAAAACCAGTGGTCTCACATTATTTCTGTCTTCAATATAAATATTTGGCCGTGTAACAATAGCAATCCAGTTACTCGTACATATTTATAATCAGATGTAGTTACCATTTCATAGCAGGGCTATTCAATTAAAATTTTAAGAGATCCAGTTACTCAAAGTTCCTCCCCAGACAAGATCCAAGCCATCATATCTAACTTGTCTTGTGGTAGATATCTATATGTATGTAGTATTGAGGGCATATATGTGTACAGGTGTGTTTAGAATTATCAAATGTAATGAAGTACAAATTAAAATAAGTCCCTATCCCAGCCATTCTCACATTAGACTCATTGTAAGAGTTCTTACTTTTACAATGAGTCTAATGTGAGAAACAAATAAGGAGGGCTACTCACAAATAAAAGTATAAAAATGAGTTTGCATTAAATATAGAAATGTAAATAAAACACTGCTCAAGTCAGTGTTACTGGATGAAAAACAAAGTGGTTATTTCAAACAAATTCAAATTTATGGTTAATACATCTTTGGCACATCTTTTGGCATCCCCTACATATGCTTCTCTCACTGAATTCAAGTGCTTTCTGCTGTCTGCTATTCGTCTTGATTGGCTGAGATAGCTGCAATTTAAATAGCTCACAGGAGTGGACAAAACATGGAGAGTCCAGACCTGGACCAGGGTCTGCTTCACTGACTTCCATATATTCTGCTGTTTAGCAAGTGCTCAGCTCTCCCCCCACTGGCCATAAGATTGTACTGCACCTGTTTTTTTCTCTCACTGGATGTGGTTCAGCTTTCTCTCATTGCAGGCTTTGTTTGTACTGTTTTCCCAGGCTGATGAAGGTTTGCTTACACTGGTAATGTCAATTGGTTAGCCGCACTGGACTGAAACAGTTACAAGAAGATGACTTTCTATCGACAAGTTAGACTCCTCTAGGATACGTTAATTCACATCAATTTATAAAGTGGAAAAATGCCACTCTTACTAGTTCAGATTGTGACTCCCCGGGGCCCAGGAAGCCATATGTCTCTGGGGGCAGCTTCCACGAGCTCATTGCTTCTCTCTCCTCTCTCTCCCTCTGTTCCCTTCCTATTTCTCTTCCAACAGCATTTCTTCCAGATGGAGATCTGCTCAGTGCCGCCTTCCTCTGGTGGCCTTTGTGCAGTTGCTCATACTGGCTAGCCGTGTGGGATTCAGCCTTGCTCTTCATGTCAGTCAGCATGCCACGTCTGGTTACCTGAGATAGACGGTCCCTTGGCAGAGAGCTCACTGCAAAACACACACACACACACACACACACATTCACACACACACACACACAAAATCATATGAATATATTATCATTCATCTTTTTCAACTTTTGTGACATTAAAGCTGAAAAAGGTTGTCAGCTGTCAATAGGTAAGGCTCACAGGCCATCTCAGTAAGCATTTTTTCAGGATTCCACTCCACAGTTGAATTTACATAAGGGATACCTGGTCTGTGCAGTCCAAATCTCCTGTGCTGACTCTCCAACAACAGACGCCCTCCCTGCACCTCAGCGCTCTTTGGGCGGCTAAAGTGGGGCTGAGCTTGTCCTGACTGGGACTTCAGACCTCTTTTTTTATCATCAGCGGATGGACTACGATTCCTGAGACAAAGATGTCAACTCCAACTTATTTCAGATCAACTCATTTAGAACGATCAAACAAAACAGAGTCAGTATATTGAGTCTTCCATTGTGGGATTACGTCTGTATCATGAGCTCACATGAAATTCAGACAGTCTGGCACAGTTACATATACTTTTATACAACTGATTATTAGGGCACTTTTCCATTCCATGAATACACTGTACTTGCCTTGGCTCTACCTGCTTTTGTTGGTTTTCCATTAGGAAAAGGTTTGGCATCAGATACTCTTTTTGGAACCACCTCCGCTAAGGTTCCAGGCAAGCTGTGCCGATGCAAAAATGTGACTTGAAATGCTGCAGACCGTTGATTGGTCAGAGAGAAACTGAACAGCAAAGTCTTGCCAGTGGCAAAGCCTTGCCCGTCCACCACTTACAACCAGGAAATACTAAAAGCTACACTCACAAAGCTTGTTGCAAAGTTGATAATCTGACCATGTAAGAAATATTTTTTTTCAGTGAATCACTTAGATATACTGATACAGTTTATGCGAAGCAGCCATTTCAAGTTGGTCTTGTTGATTTTTTAAAAAAAATAAAATATTCAGACTTCAGACTACTTTATTTATCCTTAAAAAGGCAATTCAGTGGGGCTCTGGTAGAGAGCAGAGGAAAAACTAGTCAACACACCCACAAGTGAATGACAGGGCTTCACTGTGAGGCACTATGAGCACTGGAAACAAAATCCTGAAAAGTAAGAGGTGCCAAAAGAAGAGCTGAGGCAAGTAGATCAGATACTATGTAATGGAAAAGAGCCCTTTGTGACAGGTTTCCAAGCAAGATGCAGCACATTTCACTTGATCAAGTGACCTGATCGCCATTTGGAGATTGGATGATAAGCTTATCTTACGTTACATGATATGGGTTGCACAATTTGATACAACCATGATACAATGCGATAAATTAAAGTTTGATGACTTATGTTTATTTTTAAACCATAACTCTTTCTAGCAATGACATTGTCTTGCTAGAATAATTAAAAATGCTGTCATTGCAAAGTGTTAATATAATTTCAATAGACAGCTTATTTAATTTGTTTTTTCAACTTTTTTACATTCATTCTGAAAAGGTTTACCTGAGAATAAAATAAAACTAATACTGCAACTTATTTTTCAGCCACAATATGTAATGTCATATTTTTTACATTGTGATATATTGAATTTTGATATGTCATCTAACCCTAATCCCTAAATCCTAAATTAGTGGTCTAAATGCTAGATCAGACCAGTATAATTCTTAAAGCTCCTATGAAAACTGGTATGATTATTGTTAATTACCTGTAATTGTTCACACTGCCAGAGGTTTGAGCTGTGGCAGGCCGGATGGAGGAGGGAAGCGGAGCAGCCTCAGGCTGTGAGGATCTGGGCAAAGTCGGTGGAGAGGCAGGACAGTCACTGATCACAGACCAAGCCTCACTGGTCCTCTGGTTATATTGCTCCAAAAGAATCATCCTGTTAAACCAAATACAGACTGCAGTCATGCACTTATAATTACATGCACCTCTGTTCAGACAAGGTGAGCACGTACATACTTGTCTTTTTCCTCTTTGGTCTTCCAAACTCTTGCTTGATTTTTGCGTGATGATTTCTGTAGAATAACAACAATAATGATTTAAAAAAAAAAACTGATGACATTCAGTGGAATATCAATTTTAGAAAACATGCAATCTATCTCACCAATGCTAAAGCGGTGGAGTAAGGTCTGTATTCTCTCTCCCTCATCCTCTCTCTCTGTTTTTGGTAAACAGCCAGTCTCTCCCTCTGTTTCCTTCTCATCCAGATCCTCAACTGTTCCCGCTCATCCTCTGAAGGGACATGGTTCTCCGGTGTCCATCCACTCTGCTGCTGGTTCAGCCTGCTGGCAGTCAAGTTAATTTGCAGCTCAGTGACAATTGGGAACTATTTAAACATGGATGTTTCTTTATTCAACAGTCATGGAGTAAGTGGGTCTATATCCTATGGATCAATCATATTACAGCAAGAGCTTCAACCAGTCGCCACTCCTTCACAGTGTATGAGTGTGTGCAGAGAGAGAATCCACCAATATTAGAATTTATTTTAGTTGAAATTTGAGTTCATTCAAATTTAGTTATTAAGTCATTCTGGTATCAAAATTTTTAATTCCATTGGGGAATCCATAGGGGACTTTGGTTTTGGGGTGTTTATGTGTTAACGAAAGGCTTGAACATGTTAGTGTGGTGTTGTGTGGATGGAACAGCAAAATGGCATTTTCAAGTTACCCGGCTTAGTGTGGACAGTTCTTTGTGTGCTAATGTGAATGTTACCTCTTATCTGTAGGTACTATACCTGTTAGGGTGGGCTTCTTGTGAACTGGACAAATCCAAGTCAGTTGGGGATAAAGCACCTTCCCTCACCAACTCGGCCAAAATATCTGCCACATCACTTAGCCCACTCTGACCAAGAATCTCATCTGCCCATCTAGAGGAGAGGGCGGTGTAAGATATAAGGATGCATATATAGGTACACAATGAATAAGAGAAATTATCAAATAATTCAAAGATATCAACTCTAAACTCACATTCCAGATGGTCTGGATACTTCATCTGACTGATCTTTCATTTCTGTGGGAGCAACACAGTAATTCAACAAACAAAATGGACATATACAATATCATACACATAAAATCCCACCAAGGTTAAACAGTGCACCAGCAGAGAATTATAAAGGATATTTTCAAAAGTCAAATTAATGCTGGTGAGGTATAAACTTTAATCTTGCGGTGAATTAAGTGATCAAATACAAATTCATCATGACTTGTACTCTCTTAAGTCAAGTAGTTGGTCTTTCCAAGCAAACAAACACACAAATTAAATGAGCACAATTGTTGCTTTTAACATCAGCTCACTACTTCAGTAAAGGGCTTCTCATAATCATCATTATTTTGATCAATGTTGAGATCACGATTATTTAACATGATTACTCATTGACATTGACATCATGCATTGAACATTGAACATTTGAAAAAAAAAAAAAAACTTGTTACTAAACAAGTTGCTAAACTCTGGCATGGACAGTGAGTTTAGGCTTTTAGGGACAGGCGAAAGTGGTCGCCTGCAAATGTGTGTGCTGGATTTACAACTCAAGTCAAAATGAGAGCATAATTGTGAAACGGAATGTGGCACAATACACGTTTTATCTCAATTATCTTGTTTTCTTTATCGTCAGAGGCCAAAATTGTAACTGACAGCCCCACTGCAGCATCTATTCGATTAACTAGGATGTGAGTTCTTCATCAGCTGTGTGGTTTAAATTAATTACAAGAAGCTGGCAGAGTGTTAGAGTAGAGTGTGTCATTACTTGAAGGAGCATGATGGCAGGAAGGACCGGCTCTCTGACTGTAATCAGAATTAGAAAAAAGACCAGACGGCTGTCTTTGTGGAGCAGAAGAGTCATTATGAACCAAGTCTTCCTCTGGCTTTTCTTCATCTTCTTTACAGGCATGTGGTTCAGTGAAGGCATATGGTCGTGCTCTCCATGCTGTTAGAGGGGAAATACACAGGTTGTGTTACTGACACAGCTAATTACAGCAACCACAAGGAACTTTCATTTTGTGCTGCTTTGGCGGCCCCTGTGGACAACATTTTTTTTTCTAAACAGTATTATACCATTGTACTATTAAAACTGCACTAGGCAGATTCTCAATTTGCAGTGAGAGGTTAATGTCATGTAAATGTGTATTATATATACATTAAATTATATATAGTTTAATGTAGATAGATAGATAGACAGATAGATAGACAGATAGATAGAAGATAGATAGATAGATAGATAGATAGATAGATATAGTAGCTGCCTCTAGATGGAGTGCTCACTCACTAGAGCAAGCACTCCATCTACACTTTAGATTGATTGAAGGCTCAACCCTTACGACAAAAACTGAAAATTA
>OMLB01018388.1:25136-54457 GCA_900302555.1 Myripristis jacobus | reverse complement strand
TTACACAATCTATGTCAGTGCACTGCTGATGTCTGGAAATCTTCTTTGCCTTTGCCAGACATACGTTCATATTCCATTCAAAAACAGCATTTCATTCAAATTATGTCAAATTCCACGATATTCCGCGTTAAAAATAGATTCCGTTTTATTTGGCTAATTCCGCGATTCCGAAATTATAGGGCCCTACCACTGTTATGAAAAATAGCGGCGCAACTTGGTGGGCGTTATCCTGGTAATTTCTCTGCGTGAGAAACACAAGGTGTGGTGTGTGAGCGTGTGAACGGGTTTAAATGCGTGTGTCTCACGCCCAATGCGTGAGACTTGAGAGCCCTGATGTTTTATGCGGATGTGTTTTTTCACGGAGTCGTGCAGCTTCAGTAGCACCATGTCTGTGATATGGTGACGGCTGGGAATCTCATACCTTGGCTCCAGTACGCAGAGAAGACGCCGGAATCCCAGATCATCGCCCACGGACAGTGGCTGGTCATCCAGGGCAGTATACTCGGCAAGAGCATCTGTGGTTTTGACCGCATTTTCTCCCGCCTCGCATCGAATATAAGTTGGTTGAACTTATATTCTGTGTTGTGCTGCGATTTCAAATGTTTTATCAAGTTGCTTGTGTTGTAAATTGCAGATTTGGTCCCTCCTCTAGACAGTTTTGCTGAACATAATTTGCATGCTGCTTTGTTTTTGTCGCGCTCGCTCTTATCCACCTGAAAATATTTCCACACCGCTGACATGGCTCCACACTGCCCGCCTTGCAGTCACTTAACGTAACCTGCGCGCTTCTGTAAACTGGTATCGGTGTCGTGGTATCGGCACATATTTTACGAGTACGAGTAGAGTACTCAAGCCCGGTATCGGTGCATCCCTATTAAAAAGTGTCATTGGTCTCTCAGTCTTTGCTGTGATTAAGTGGCAATCTAGGTGTGCCTATATACATGAAGAAAAATTCTGATGATATGACCTGTCGATCATTATTCAAACACTGTCTGGACTAATATGGCACTACAGTATTTTTATGAGAATTGCCATAAGGAGACACATTAGATAAAAGCTATAGAAGCCACAACTTCTTGTGAAAAAATGAATTGATTTTAAAACTGAAATCTCTATGATATCCATATTTATGGTGGAATGTGATAATGGGCACATTTATTGTGGCTGCAGACCCCGTCCATACTCTGCTACTGAGAAAAGTATCAGCCCGATTCTGCCCACGTTAGCTACTTATCCCACCACAACCACCTTACATGGTGGTGATTTTAATAAAAGTCAAACCTGCATCCGCATGATCCACTTGTCTAAAGTTGCATAATGTTGGGAGAGATAAAGTTTTGAGGAAAATGAACGAATTTAGCAAAGAATATTCTTCTATGTGGTACTTATTTTCAGTGTAACCTGGTCAGTTGATGACATGTTCAGTGTGCCAGACATGAGATGCTCTCCCAGCCCTGATGTAGTTTGCCGCCATGAAGCCACAATTTGTCGAAAGTTCATGAAAAATATTGAAATGTCGTTTCATTGACTTGCATGGAGTTGGGCTGGGCTTGGAGTTTTTGAGTCAGCGTCTAGTGGAAATTTCTGTCTCTGCAATCACTTGAGGGCTTTGCACTGATGAAGGCCCTTGGTTTGTGCAGAAAGACAATAAAATTTGGAAAACAAAGGGAAGCTTCATTCAGAATTCCTTTTTTTTTTTTGAGTGCATCTACCTGTTTTGACTCTATTCAACCAGCTTGAACTCACTAGAAAAAACAGGTGAGCATGGTGACTTTTTTCACATTGAACTGGCTTCAAAACTCACCCATGCTGTTGTTGCTTGCACTGGATAGATTTTGGTGTTCCATCAGTAACTGTTGGGACATTTTCTGAGTAAAATTAGGTTTGTCCATGTTTATTTTGTTTTATCAGAAATTTAAAATGTAACCTCAGTTTTTCAGGATTAATGTTTGCTGCTTTACCTGGGCAGTCAAATTACCCACAATAATCTTTTCAGCTATAGCTTATTCGCTAACTAACAGCTTAGCAGAGCTAAATGTAATATAGCCTATTCATTAAATTAGCATTAAAAGACTTTATGAAGACAGTGTAGGAAATGCACACATAAGCTTTGCACTGCTTAGTAGAAACAGAAAAATTACAGTAAGCTTATGGTGATGCATGTATATTTGTTCAGTTAGCATTATCATATTCACTAACCTTGAAATAGCACCGTTATAAGTCTGTGAGAAGAATACCAGTTATAAAGTACCAGAACTGAAATTTCATGGTTTGACTACCTTTTTTATGTTTCATTTTGTATTCTGAATATGTGATAACCCATGATACACATTTAATTTTTTTCTCTCTTTCTGCAGCATTCAGTGCAGGAAATGTGAATAGGCTATTTACAGCAATGACTGATCTCAGTTTTCCCCTTCCCCAGTTTTCCCTGTCAAAATGTTGAACATTGAAACACACACACACGCGCACGCGCACGCACACACACACACACACACACACACACACACACACACACACACACACTCCACATTCCAGTCTTTTCTTTGTCTCTGTCTTACACGTTTATTTCTCTCTGCAGTGTTCAGTGTAAGACACATTGACAGCAGTCAGAGGCCAGAATACAGAACACATTTCAGTGGATGTGAGTTTCTGTATCAAGACACACTAAATTTCCTGTAGGCGTACATTACTTAGGACCCTAATTATCTCTGTCTCTCTGGTGTTAAAATGCAGAAAAGAGCCCGCACCACAGTTTCAGTGCAGATGATTATAAGCATTGAAGCACTTACACCTTTTTCTTGAACTAAGCTAATTGTTTTCATACATCACTCAAACATTCCTCTCTGATAGCAAAATAATAATAATAATAATAATAATAAAAAAAACATCTCCTGCTCTCTCAGCCTTAGCTGTCTGCCACAACACCTAAACTTTGATGTAATATTTCATGTTAATAATTCCAGCTCTTTTTCCTATAGTGGCAGTCTTCAAGAACAGAGTCACAGCAAAGGCTGTGGGTCATGAAGTTTAGATTGGGTGTGGTTCCAGCTTGCAGCTGAGAGAAAATGAAGAAGTCAGGTAAGTGAGACCAATTCTCTTAATCACTTGTTTTTCATGTTGTTGTTTGATCTGCTGTTACTTAACTATGCAGAAGTATCCCGCTCCTGTTTCTGGTGTTGTCATTCTTAAACTGCACTTTTGAACATAGATGCTTGGCACAAAACAATATTGTTTGGTCATGCATTATCTGGTGAAGATGGCGAGCATGTGTGATGATATAGAGTGTTTTTGCAGCCCAGTGATTGCAGATTGTAAGATATCTCATGACTCTAAGGTAATTTGAGAGTCTAACCTTAAATCCTAGGTGTTATTTAAGGAGCTTTTAAGGTGAAAATTAAGGGTTTCCTTGCCCTTGTGTTTTTATACCTGCAAGCCCTATATCCATGTGTGGGAAAGAAGAATGATGATTGGGCAATGTTACCGAACTTACAGGTCACTTATTTTGGCTGAGCGAAAAACATTTCTTGTCGCTGATAGCTAGAGGGTGCATTATATGTGCGCCGATATTGCTTTTGTGAGCAACTGCCAGTGGTCAAAATCGTTGCACATCTCTGTAGCACAGAAGGGGAGCTGTGTCCATAACGTGAGAAAAGTCCCACCAGGCGAAACCTTGAGAGCTGCTGCACAACTTTTGCCCATGACGGGTGTGCCCACATAAATCTAGTGCGCGCACCAGGCTGCCTTGGGATCTTTTCAGTGCTACTCGTCTCATAACATTGGTTGATGTCGCCTACACATCTCCAGGCAGTGCATAGTTGATGGAGGGTTGTTTTTTTTGTTTGGGCTTTGTTAGCTGAATCTTTGAGAGTCACTCAGCACAACCACAGTCCACAACCGAGGGCTGACATCTCCAAGTGGCAAAGTATTAATCTAACATGAGAGCCAAGCTGCCTCAATTTGTTCCGCAGAGCCTCAGCTATGGAATGAGGCCTGACATCTGATATATACCAAATGCTGCACAACTTGGGTGTCCACTTGCATGGTATGGATATAACCAAGGTCAATTATGTAGGACTGACATCTCTGGGCAGCACACTTGAGCAGGTTGCTCGGCACAACCTTGGTCCGTGGACCAAGGACCGAGGACACCTCCATGAGGCACACTCATAAATCAGCCTGTACACCCAACTGTCTCGGGATCCTTTTAGCCTGTCTTCAGCCTCGGACCAACAGCAGACGATTCAGTTCCATGACTAAGGGTAACATCACCACCGTCTGTCAGTAACAAGCTATCCAAGTATCTACAAGTCATCAGCACAGCTTTATGTCCGTGATCAAAGGCTGACATGTGCAGGCAGCTCACACTCATTCATTACATATTCCCAATGTGTATTTCTTTGGACAACTTAGAGTTGTTTCAGCTGGTCCACATTTTAAGACAGTGGACGAATATTCCTTTCTTTCTAACCTACCCATGTTCTTGTCATTGTCATATGAAGAATTAATTTGTTAGTCATCAATGGATGACAAAACTTGACTGCACTTAGGGTTTTAAAGCTTTGTAGTGAACCAATACAGTTAGATCTAAAGGGGCGACAATAAAAGGGCTATTTAATATGTTTCTTCTCAGTCCAGTTAGAGAAGATGCTATCCAGTATCATTAGAGCGACATATGCCACAGAGGTTGACCACCACAGCTAGAATCTTTCTTATTAATTACCTGTCAGATATGGTTCTCTGGTGTGGCCATGGCAGATGGGCTGCAAGAGTCACCCAAGTGGATCCATGCCTCACTGTGAGGCATCTTTCAGTTCCATAAAGATAAATGTGCTTGGCCATTCTGGTTTTGCATTTGGATGTACAATGACTCTTAATTAATTTGACTCTTATGAAAGCTGTTGGTGGAAAGGAGACACTGTCCATTTACTATGATGTACAATATATCATGCTAAAGTTTTGGGGGCTTAAATAAATGAAATACACTTAATTGTCATTTGACCTATTTCCTGGCATTGTGTTGACAGAGAGTCTCAACAGATCCTGCGAAATATTTGTACTGTGTGCTGATAATGCCTCTTGGGGAGGACAGATCAATTCAAAGGAAAGACAATGAAACACAATACATAATTGAATCTCTGTATCAATAGAAATGCACAGTTTTTAAGACTAAATAATTCAAGAGCCTTTCCATAGATCAGATGAAAACACAGACAGGCTTCCAGGAACAGCATCTTCCAAACTGTTGAATTTATATGAAAGTCAAACTAGAAGTTGACATTACCCATCAGTGATAATTCAGTGACTTTGATGGCTGTCAATATGAAGCGTTTTATCAGCATTTTAAGTTTCCATGGGAAAAAGACCAAAAGTGGGTCCCTTTATAAGGTCATGGTTGTTATTGTGCTTTTTAGCACAAATTCAGAGGGGATGTGAATGTGTCCAAAAAGAGTGAGTCCAATATGTCATTACCTAGTTTTTGCTTTGCCAAACCTTTGATGAGCCCAACTTTAACTGTGTTGTCAGTACACTGCTGGTTAGTTTTGCAGAAAATAACTATTTTTTAAAATCCTGAAACCCATGAGTCACAGATGGGGATCACCTACCAGTAGTTTTAAATATATTATTCTGTATTAAAATATTAAATGAATATTTGGATGTAGATCCTGGAAAAGAGCCAGATGCAGTGCATGCTTGGATGTGTGATGTCTGGCATTTTAACTATGCTGTGAGGCGGAATATATACTTCATATGACAAGCATTATTTCAAGAAAATAAGGGCCTTGCACCACAAATGGGCAATGTTGCTGTAGCGGGTTATTCAGTCTTTTGATAGAGAGGACTTAATATTGGATTCACACTGTTAAATGTCGCTTAGGCGGAATGAGGATTCACCTAAATAAAATGAGTTTATTGCATTTAGTAATGCATTTTGCTATTTCTGTAAGCCATCATAGAAAACCTAGAGTTGCAGCATCCACTGATTGCTTTGGATGTGTGAACTCTCCATCACATGACCAAGGGCAAACACCTAGTGAAAATGGTTGAAAGGCAGTCCCTGAGGAAATGTGTGCTTTTTAGAAGGCAAGGTTGATCTGGGTTGAAGGATTCATGGGTTAAATCCATTTCTAAATGGTAGCAGTATTTTTTAAATAAGAAATCTTTATATTGATCAATAGGATTATGTCATTTGTGTGCCACCTAATATGGCATTAAGTGGAACTGGGCAAATTGCAGAACTTAAGGTCAATTAACTGTTTAAAGAATGTTAAGTAATCTTAAAAAGGTGTTAGGTAATTTGTCTTTTATCAGCCTCTATTTGCAACAGGTGTCTGGCAGAATAAATTGTGGCCTGTAATTGACAGGAATTATAGTCACGTTCTCACAATGGAGATGAGTCAGGTAGCTAATCAGAGCAGAGATTCATTGCAAATGCGGGGTGATGTATTGCTATGAAATCTGTGATGGTGCCATATTATTCACATTTTTCACATTTTTTTTCTTCGTTATTATATTCATATCCACAGATACATATCTTTCAGTGACAACACCACTGATTAGTACTGATTAACTTTGACTTAACTAATGTCAACACACGCATTTATTAACATGAAGCAGAACATTAAAATATTAACCTGAACAATGGCCTTATCTAATATTCATGTTTGCTAGTAATGTGAATCATGTATTTAAGATGAAGATGAATTGAGCATCAACAGTGGCATTCACAAAAATGTGTTTATATTAAATGCACAATAAACAACTGCATTAAGTAATGTAATAAAGTAATGTAGTGTGAATAGTATGTTATTCATTTAATTTGGTATACGAAATGTAATGTGATATATGTCCTCATGTGTTATTTGATTTATGTGTCACTCAGCCTCAGTAAACCAATAGCCAAACCTTGTTTGTAAGCATCGTGGGCAATATAAGAGATAATTCCCATGTACCTGAGTGAGGCATATGTTTTTTCACAAGATCCCGCTTCTGTCCGATCAAGGTCACATGTGCCTTCTGAAAAACACCCTGTGATTGCTGTGATATTGATCCCATATTGACCCCCTTCCCATCCCCACCTCTGAAGCTGTTATCACTTCACATATCACTACAATTCAGAGATGAGCTCAGAAAAATTCCATTCTCTGAAGTTTTCCACGAGAACAGCGGCTTTATTTACTTGAGGCAGGCAATGAAGTCCTGAAGTCTAAACAACAGAATACAGTGCTATTGTGTGTAGTGAATGGGGACAGTCTTTGTGTGAATCTGGGTAGAAATGTCCCGCGCCCCCAGTCGTTTTGCTATTTTTTTGTTCTCTGTCAACATCCTGGGTAATTGATCTTCTGTTTTTCTGCCTTTGTTCATTCTTCCTTTAACTCCTTTCAAAGGGAGTGATTTTCCCCTTGTTTAATATCTGATCATATTGGTCTGAGTGCTGGTGAAAAACTCTTGAGCAATATCCTTGCCACCCTCCATTCCCTCCAAAAATTCAATAATATCCCACTGAAGTTGGATCTTTAAACTGACTGTATCAACTGGCAGAGGCTCGGGGAAAAAGTTGGATGATGTGGAAGTTTTCTACAGTTTCCTCTATAAGCAATTATATCAAAGAAATGTGTCAAATATCCTGTCAGAAGATCAAGCCCTGAACCTTTCTTTAGGCTCCATGCCATACCTTGTCAGATTGTTGATGTTCAGTGTTTATTCTTGGTTGCTGTTTTGAACAGTGCTTCTTCTTTTCACAGCTTTGCTGCCGCTTTCACATAAATATCCAAATGAAAAAGGAATGTATTGTTATGCACGTATAGTTCATTATTCCAGGCTGTGTTTGCTGGAGAGTTTTCTGCGCCACAAGCGGTGTGATCGGCTGAGGCATAGGAAATTAAATCTCTCTCTTTTTCCTCCCTTGTCTTTTTTATCCTCTCTCTTTCTCTCTCTCTCTCTCTCTCTCTCTCTCTCTCTCTCTCTCTCACTCTCTCCAAACATTTACACTGCTGGGCACACTTTCTGAAGTGTGAACTAAATTATAGATTTCTAATTTCATATAAACTTGGGGCCAGTAGGCCTTTGGTGAATAGCATGGATATTTTATCACAAATGAAAAAGTAAATAAAAAACACAATAGCCAAGGGGCCTGATGGAAGCCCATACTTTTTGAGAGGATAAGTGAAGGGAATTTTGACAGTAACAAAGTTTCAGTCATTTCCTCTGGGTTGAGACCAAAAATAATACAAACAGGAAGCTGGCGAACTTGGTTATGATGTACAAACAACAGGTAGTAACTTAGATGTGTTCCCGAAGGCTTTACCCATTTTGTGCCATACAGACTTGCCCCACAGTCCAAAGGGGAAACATAGCTAAATTTCCTGTCAAACCAGAGCTTGAGCATGTCCTGCTGGAGAAAACATTGATGAATGACTCGTTAACTCACCTGTAATCCTATTGGGAGGTCAGCTTGGGCAAATTCAGTGGCAGCCAATCACGCAAGTCTTTGTTTTACAAAACCTTGTAATCTATGGGGAAAAGGTTAAAACATTCTCATGCTGTGCAGCAGTGTTTTTGGTTTGTGCTACTCATTTCTTTGCCTACTGAGAGCACTGCATGGGTTGTTAGCTAGTCTGTAATGTCACACTACCAGCCCTAATTAGAGCAGCATGTGAAAACAGGCAATTAGCATACAAATATTTGTCGATGATAGGGTTGAGTGTGCATAATAATGATGATTCCGAGGGGCATATAAGAATAGTGAATGAAAAAGAAGGAGAGTGACAGAAAGAGAGAGAGAGAGGGGAGGAGGGGGGGCTTCAAATGGAAAACAAGGAGGAGAAGGAGAAGCAAAAGAAGACAAATGGGAGACCCGGGGAACGCCAGGGTGAGAAAGCACATCCAATAAAGGTGTGGGCGTGAGACCGGCCTAATAAAGGAGCAATCTGCGCTCATTCACCCTCAGATCCTCCTGTTATCTATCATCAATTTGTGATGTTCAGCGCAGTCCAGGAGTTATTTTGTGATTAAGTGTTGTAATATAGTGTTTTGGTGTATCCACAGTGCCTCAACAAGCTCTTGTCCACCAAAAAAAAAAAAAAAAAACACCCTTACAGAGAAGGCGGCTCTCTGCACTGTACACATGTCGGCTGACAGAGCAATAGCAATAGTGTGGTGGGTTTTTGCAGTCAAGTAAAAGTGAGAGTGGAAAGAGAATGTCAGCTGAGAAATTGGTATCTCTGCCTGTTCTACGATGAAATTCTCCCTGTATGATAGTTGAACATCGGTGCAAAATGGTGAGTCTGGAAGTCTAGCAGACCTTAATATTTGACACCGGAATTTGACGTTTTAGATAGCTGAAACATTTTCTACAATCAAACCCCACTGTAGCTGCACTGGAAATATCTCAATGTGAGATCACGTGATCTACCCTTGGTCAGTTAGGATCCATGGGAATCCATGGGAATAAGAAAAATCGCAGAAACAAACAAGAAAATGAACAGGTGCAATAAGTAGATGTTCAGATGTTTTTGGGGTGATTTTTCCTTTACATAGTAGACGATGGACCTTACACATTGTTGAGGTCATAAAGCAAAAAAATATATATGCTCACAACTGAATTTTCATGACTACACCACACAATACAAACAGTTTATTGCTGCATCTAGTTTTTGATTTCTTTGTTCTTCCCCTTCTTTCTTTCCCTGTGAATCGCACATTCACTTTAAAAAGTTTTGAAAGAGTCTGGTGTTGCTTGGTTCAACCTTGACGTCTGGGATGAAAAACTAACCGGGCCAGTCAGAACTAACAGCACATAACTAACTTTGACTAAAATGAGAAAATGGATAACATGTGGTTGGCATCAAAGCAGAGCAAGTTTGTGCTCTGAAGGCATTTCTTAGAAGGAAAAATGTTTTTTTGTATTCTGTCTGTGGGATTTGGTAAAAGTTAAATTTTTCAACTACCTCCACTGGAGAGGACCCTTGGTCTTAAGCAATCAGCTTAGCTCTTATTCATGGAAATTCATGTTTCTGTGGGTAGCTTGTTGTTATCCTAGGTAGAGGCTAAGTGAGCGTTTTGTCTAAATGTTAACTCTTTTGGTAATATAAAGCACTGAAATCTGTTATGAATCCTGTGCATCAGCAAATTGACGTGGCACGAAGCATCAACATTAATTGACATTTTGTTGGTGGCTAAAGTTGCTAAGTTAGACCGATGTGCAGTAGCACTGTAAACTGCCCAAAGCAGCTACCGCGGACTTGTCAGTCACTGGAGATAGGTTAGTCAAATTATCTAACAGGGGACAATTTCAGACTGAATAATGGAATGGAAATGGGTGGTCATTCTGACTGAATATCAGGTCTAGGTTGTTGTCAGCCGATCTCTCTGATATACTTCACACCGTATGATGAAGTTCTCCATATTTGACTGGTTTATGTTCTCTCTTAATGGAATTGTCCTCAGCTTTCCTAAGAAGTCATAATTCTACATGCAGAGGTAGTTAAATGAAATCTGAGGAAGCACAACTCTCTTGTCATGCTTACACTGTGATAGATTTTCATCAGGACGCATAAATCTAAGAACCACTTAAAAATGGTTTGGACAAATCTATTAAAAAGTGTGCTTAAGTGCTTTTATTGCCCTTTATATGTATCCTGGTATCACCTACCGCCTCATAATGTTTTATTCCTCCTCTGCACTATATTTGCAACAACTCCCAGATCTGGGGTCTTTTGTCCACTTGGCAATGAAATTTAATTGCATAATGAAAAATGCCCCACAGCTCCAGATTACTGTTGCTTCTTGCTTGCATTAGACATCGTTTTATTATCTATAGCTTTCTTTGTAAGTATGAGTGTCGAGCCTCCCTTGGGGGGTTTTAGGGACGGGAGTATCTCCCACAGAAATGAGGTGAACAGAACAGGTTCAGACACATGCTAGGCAAGGTAAAGAGAGTTCAGTTCAGTGACGCAGTGATGCAGCAAAGTTGCATGATAATGAGCTTAGTTCCTCTCTCATTCCCTTGAGAATTAAAGAAAAGTATCATTTGCATGAGGACAAGAGGGATCGTTCCAGGGTCACTGTGCCCTCAAAGAAAGCCACCGAGTCAGATACGGGTTATTGTAGAAGAGAAGCACGATAACAATAACATATGTTTATTTTGGTCTCAAAGGTTTTATGTTGTAAGCAAATGTTTGAGGTGAAGATGAATTGTAAATGTGAATTTGAATGGTGCATCGTTATATACTGGCCTTTTAAGTTGACTCTCTGAAATCGCAATTGCTAAACATTGCCAAGATTCCACTGGAAAGAGTGTCCACCCACCATTTGCCCGGATCAATACCACAGGGAATTGTGAAAGCCAGATGGCCCTCTGCCCCTGGTCTATATCAGTGTATGAATGTACCTATTTTAATGCTTCCCCATATTATTGATCAGCTAATCCACTCAGAAGCTTGGCTCTCCTTTTCCCTGGCTCACAGAGTACCATAACTTAATAGATCCCTTTGGGAATAGTATGCGCTGAACTGTGAGACAAAATGTCAGCCTGCGATTGGCCCTGTGAAGGCCTGCGTAATTGAGAGGAGCATTGGTGCTTGGGTGAATATCCCGGTGTATTTGAGATAGAAGGAGGAGGGAAGACAGGAAGGCAGAGAGTGGGTAGAAGGAGTAAGAGCAAAGGAAATAGAAGGAGATTGTAGAGGTAAGAGAAAGGGAGAACAGCCTGACTGAGCAAGGAGGACCTGAGCCACGTGCACAATTAGGAGGTGAAGCTGTTACGTTTCAGACTAAACACTGTAGTTCCTTTGTTTGAACGCTGACCCCCTGCCGTCTCTGTCTGTCTTACTCTCCTTCTCTCCGAGTAATGGGTCGATTCACCAATCAATTGTTCATTTGTACGTTTGGTTTGAACAATACTTTAAAGTGAATGAGTCGAATCAGGACCTGTTCATAGCTTAGAGGTAAATACGGCTGTCGCTCCTCGTTTTTGTTCATCTACTTCATCCGGTCATGGTCACACTCGTAACCAGAGCGACATTTGGTATTACAGAATACTGCTCAAAACAGCCTGAAGTTGCTTCTCTGTATGATGCTGATGAGTCTGGCTGTGTATGCAAGGGAATGGGACTTGACAGCTGGCAGTTGGTGTGCAGTGATATAACCACACGACACTCGCTGAATGCTTCACCTGGTCTGGGGGCAACCCAGACAATACGCTCAATTACAAGTGCATTCACAAGGGTTATGTCAGGTAATGTCAGACATTTTCTCATTTTGTTTTGTTTTGTTTTGTTTTGTTTTGTTTGCTGATGTAGAACACACAAAGCACATGTCTTCTTCAGCATACTTAAAACTTTTATGGCCACCTTCACGTTTACATTTAAAATGCAGGATTTATGTTGAGAGCTGCAGTACTAAAAGGCATGTACATACTTAATGACAGTGCTGAAAAGGCAGAAGTTAGTCCTGCTGCCTCATGCATGCAAGTGTTCATACAAGTATGAGAATCTATGGACAGAAAATGAGCGACTCCAGTTAATAACTTTGGTTGTCGAGCCACATGATACTTATATAAACACTGCATCAGTTATCTAACAGAACTGAAACTGGCACCTTTCTTAATTGTCTGTGTCTAAACGTACATTGCCAGAACAATGTCTTGAAATACAATGATTGCATTTAAAACAATGTAGGAATGTAGGGCGCCCACACTGAAATCTGTGCCTGCGTGGGGGCTGTAGGTAACACAATTACAAATGTGATTTTACACTCCTCTTTAAAGTTCTCTGAAACCACCACTGCACCTTCTGGTAAAAAAGTTGTTAAGTTTTTATGGAAGTTCTACCTCCTGTTGTATGTTTATACATGCTCTCGCTGACATTACCAACTTCCTACAGATGGCTTTAACAAACTCAGTAAACAAAGGTTGCACAACCACAGTTATAATGCAGTGCATATGAAAGAGGTATTCACTCATTTCAGGTCTGGTTGTGAACCTGGTTTTGAAAATGTTATTGCAGAGCATTGCAGTGCAGTTGGGGTAACATTTGAGCCCAAATGAGCCCAATAAGTAGCTGAGCAGCTCTTATTATTTTACATGTGAAATAACACTATGAATGTGAGGTGATATTCTGAGCTTCATTTTATTTAATGAACCGTTAAGGAAATGCATGCCCTTATGTTCATGGTCTCCTCTTTCATGGTGCTAAACATATTTGAAACCCCAAGGCATATTCCTCATGCGCCTTATACATGACCAAACACTGCTTCTCAAGGCCGAATCAGAAAATGTTACATCCAGAAAAATATCCAAACAGAATATGCTGTTTACATGACCTGTGTCAAATTCCAAATATTGTCATATTTGGAATAATATGTGAAATGAAATTTTTTTTAAATGTAGTAGCTATTCTGGGTCATTTACTTGCCTAAATGGTAACCCTACTGCAAACTGGACTCTTTATTTTAGAGAGTTGGAATGGTCATCATTGTATTACTATTGTCAACAATAAAAAAAAAAAAAAGGTAATTTTAGCAAGTAGACATTTTTTATGGTGCAATGTCTTCTACATGTCTGATTCTGATAAGACTCTTGACATCTTATTTGCAGGTTGTTCTTCTAGCGTTTCCGCATTTCAGCTGTATATGAATTCTCAGCTCCACTTGGCTCTAAATTATTCTGAGGCAGTACACAAGGCTGGGGTAAATCAGTAAGTCGTCAGTTCATATTTGAATCATGATGCTCCATCATGGCGCCTCATGACTGGCATATGCAATTGTGACTGTTTTCCAGTTGTGAGATTTTTTCCCCCCACCGTATAGCTTAATAGAATAAAATTTGTGGGACACAAACCTAATGCAGTTGTATCTAAGAGACACAAAGCTCTGTTGAGGGAGCACGATGATTCAGTTGGTGAATCTTTTATTTACACCTTTCGTTTCACATGGCCGGACAGCATCCGGCCATCAAAAACCTTATTTTTTAGTCGTGATTATAGTTCCAGATTATATGATTTGGCTAAAACCATGATTGGTTAGGTGCCCTGGTGTGCTTGCATACAGTGTCATCTGATGTTCCTTACATGTCCATATTCTCTTTAATAGCTGGCGGTTAACTGATACTGTAACAGATAACCAATATTTTCTCGGGCGTTTGTTTGATCGTAAAAATCTCATTACATGTGAGCCACATTTCACTTTTCATTTAGCCAATCAATCACATAATAAATGTTTTGCTAGTGTAATTCACAGCTCGCACCTCATCTCTATCCATTGTTAAAACATGACGGATGAATTCTTTCAATGAGGTTTGAAAATCGTAAACAATCGAAATAGAGGCGTAAGCTCAGCCTCCTTTATTTGGTAGCTGCCCAGTTGCCACCATATATCAGTTTCCAGGACACTAAAACAGTCTCGGCCCGCTGTGTCTTAAAAGGAAAATCCATCATTAAAACATCAATAATTTTCTGGTGCCTGTGTATTGACAGATTTTAGAAAAGCCAACCTTTTGTACACATAAAAGACATTGTGCCATGACACCAAGCATATTTTAACAATTTGGGGTCACCTAATGCTAATGTATTTATGTAGACCTGCTTTTTTGCTTCATTGCTACTATATTTATTTTGTTAGTCATCTGTGGCTAAATAGTCATGTGTCATGAAATTATACATTCAGACTTGTACCTATGTAACCCTAAGTCCTCATTATTAAACACATTACAGGATTGATTTTTAGTCCTTTAATGGCAGCTGTGACTAAATACTGTAGGTAAATACCCAGAAATCACAGCTGAATTCTTCAACAACAGCTCTGGTATCATAAGTGGTATTCTCCTTCAATGGCATTATGACAAACCTACCATACATGCTCAACAATAAACATTAGTGTGTATACTCACTGATATTATAGTATTTCTCTATTCTTACTCCATGTACTGTGTTGTTGCTTAAACTGAAGTCTAATGTCAGGAGTGTTTGTTTTAAGTAATAGATCTGTGGTTTCTAGGTAGCCTATTTGCCCAGTTAATTAAATAAAGTTGTAAATATTTAATTAGAGCTACAATTACCACCATGTGCATTTAAAGAGAGGCGAATATCTTTGAATTCACAAATACAAGGGGTATATACACCATATATGATGAAAATGCATCGTGGCGTCAAGCACCATGTTAACAGTGTTGAGGTGAACTTGAACTATTTGTGCAAGAGCCATGGCAAAGAAATAAAACATCCACGCCTTAAACCTTATATAACATGCCTTAAAAAAGAACAGCTAAAAGTGTCCCAGAGCCTCAGTTAACTTGGCAACAAAATGGATCTTATCTGTGACTCCACCGCTCAGTAAGTCCTGGTGTGTCTTGGTGCTCTAGAGGTGAAAGAGAGAGAGCCATGGATCTCTCCGACTGCTGCGCTAATTAAAGGTATCAGTCATGAGAGATGCATGTCAGTTTATAAGGCGTAGACGCTGACAGGGGCCTCATTTGTCACTGCCCAGATTTATATCCAATAAGAATTCAATTGCTTGGCATAAATGCATGGTTTGATGTATGGCGTGTATGTGTTAGGAGAAGGGAAGGGGAAGGAGACAGACAGAGAGAGAGAGAGAGAGAGAGAGAGAGAGAGACACACAAAAGAGAGTTGAGAATGAATACATTGTAGAGTCTTTTTAAGAAGTGGTATAAGATGCAAGTGTCCTCCTGTCTCCCTCCCTCTCGCTCCCTTTATGTCAACTTCCTTTGACTTACTGTATGAGACAGAGGAGACCACTCAATCTCAGCATCGTGTCGCGTGGGACCTGAGATGGAATAGACTCGAGCAAACAAAGGCAAACACCCCCAAAAAGAAAAAAGAGAGGAGAAGGGAAAGGTTAAAAAAATACAAAACAGTTTGCAAGAACAAGAACTCTACCGTCTACTGAGACTTAACTATGGAAAACAACTCTGCTGCTGTTAGGCAAACTGGTGGATTGATAACACTTGGGTAAAAACACAGTAATGACTTTCTGATTAATTGCAGTCTTCATTTGAGCAATCTGATATCGATTTTTGCTGTCCAGAGATTGATCTTTTAATCTACACATGTTTTTCAAGTTGATGTGTGAAGACTTTGACAAAATGTTTGTGGTGCGCATCCTGTCCTGCGGATGCTGTCTACTAAACTGTTTGCCTATGGAGGCTCAGTTGAGCAAATTACAGGTTTTGAATAAGCCATCAAGCCCAAATGCAGACGGTAAGGAAGAGTTGAACAGAAGTAAAGCTAGTATGCATGTAGGCTGCCGAACCGGTATTGTAAGTGAACTGTCCCTGAATGAGTCAATATATAATTGAATCAAATTGAATCAAATTAAGAGCATGTGAATTGGAATAGTTAAATTGATAAATCAAAGCCAATACCCAGCCCTGAATACTGCATCAATGAGGGCAGCAGGACAAGTCATCCTTTCCTCTTCTGTCATGTAGGTTACCATGACTTGCAGGGAGAATACAAATGTCATATATGCAGCAAACGTGTTTAGACATTGCCGGTCTTCACTGCAGAAATCCCACTATCCTAACACTGAAGTTGTTTAAAAAATATATCAGCGTTGTTTTCTTTGCTTGTATTTTGCATGTCCAAGTGAGCATTTTCTCTGGTCATGATTAGCAAGCCAAACCGTTTTTCAACCAGCAAATGCAGAAAAGTTTTAGTTTCGCCAGGCAGAGCATACACTTTGGCTTGGTATCAGGACCAATCGGTTTGCCCTTTCCTGTGCCATGTGGAGATGGAGTTCCTGATAGCTTGGATAAACAGTTGTTATTTTCTGTGTCTGAGAGCATCGCATGGGCATCTGCTAATAGCCATCTGACAAGGTGATGACAGTTTAGACTGCGTAGGCTGTTTTGCTGGTATTTCTATCTATCTCGTCCACTCTGTCACTCCAGCTCGCTGCCTCACCATGTCTCGACTTCTGGGTTCTGTTGATCTGACGCTCTCTCTCTCTCTCTTTCTCTCTCTCTCTCTCTCTCCCTCTCTCCCTTTCCCCCACTGTATGAAATTTTCTGCCTGCTCACATCTCCCAGGTTATTTATGTTATGATGTTCTTGTACCCTGTAACATGCCTTCCATGTAGCACTGCAGCCACATATGATTTCACTTATGTGCCTAAAATGTGCTTCTGCATGAATTCACAGAAGGGTGATGGCAAATGCACAATGCACAGTTATTTGACTTCAAAGGCAGTAACCACATTATACTGTTTCACGCATGCCGGTTTATTGTCCGGAAACAATAAAATGTAAATAGCCACTATAACTGCTATCATTAGCACATAAAAGGCCAGGATCAGGCCATATTTGAACTCTATGCAATGCCATCAATTTATATGAAAATGTATTTAGAAAATGTTGCATTCCATTCTGAATATAGAGTGCATTAAATATTATGCCACTGTATATGGAGCTTCTTATGAATAGAGCTTTTAAGTACAGTTAAGTGAAACTGACAGGCGTGATATATAATTAATAATGTTTGCAGTATGTTCTCATGAAGGATAGCCATTTTTCATACATTTATTAATGATAGCTTTTAGTGTTCATGAGTGTCATTTGCAGATTCACTGGTATTAATATTTGTAGTAGCAAGTGCGCTTGAATTAAAATTCAATTGAACTGTGTGTAAAATAAATAAATAAATAAATAATTTAATTTAAAAGATGTACACACACACACACACACACACATATATATATATATATATATCAGTGAGTGCCGTCTTGTTGAAATGTCTCTTATTTGCGTTTGGATATTTGTGTTTGCTTGGATATTCAGGAACAGAGACTGTGGTTACATGCACACAAAATTAAGTTACTTGGAATTAGAAGTGGCTGAAACTAAACCACACAACCAGCAGTTTGACCGGCTGCTGATTAAGTCCCAGCAGACTTTATGTAATCAGGGGAAGAGAAAATTGTGAAGGGAAAAAAACTTACCTGCAGTTTGCATAAGGACAGCAAATCTCTGTGCACAGATTGATAGATTTAGCTGGCTCCTGTGTACATCTTTGCCTTAAGTTCATGCAAAAGGTGGGATTTGATTTCCCCATGGCTTGGGTAGTTTGATTAAATCCCAATTTTAGTATTCATTTGAACTGGGTGTGTTCAATTTTCAGCCCTGTAACATGTTTACAGAACCACTGGGTATTGGTTGTTGGCTCAAAAATCATTTTGTCCCTATTTTTTATTTTATTTTACTTTTTTTTTGTAACCAAGAATTGACCAGGGCAAACATTGCATTTAAATCACAATCAGAACAGTAGACACAGCTCAGATTAATATCTCTGCCCACTGTTCAAGAGGTCATGGTGGATAAAGGTTGCTTGGATACCCAGCTCTGGTATACTGTGCAGTATGAGAAGCCATTGTGGCTTCTATGTACTGTGGATCTTGGTTGGTACATCCTTGAGGTCAGACTTAATCAACATTGGAATGTATGTGGGAGGCTCGGAAACTGTCTTTTAAGTGGCTCAAGGTCGAAGCCATCTGTGGTGAGATTGGGTGTCATTTGCAATTATACATCTGGAGGAAAAATGAAATAAATCCCAGAGTCCGTGTCAGACTAATCTGACTCAATTGACATTTCACAGGGGAATAGTGATTTTTGTTTCTGCTCTTGAACTGGCAGACGGTCATCTCTAATTGGTTTTTCCTCATTCCTTTGCTACACCCACAACTCGGTCCCCTTGTCACAACAAGTTGCATAATTTGTTGCAAGGTAATCAAACTCTTGCTAACACGTACACAAGACAACATTTATAATCTTTGAACAGCAGCCTGGACGGCGGCTCTTTGAAATCTCTGAATTTTCCTCTCTGTCTTTACTCTATCTTGACTTGAATATCAATCAAGGCTTTATTATATCAAGAACATTTTGAGGCACTGATATCTCAAAATTACATAAAACATTACTTGCAACTGTTCATTTACTTTTACAATATAATGCACTGAACAGACAGGGGAGTTTTAAGGAAATAGAAAACACAGTAATGCAATTAACAAGCAAGTGTGCATCAACAAAATGAGAACAGATTGCTTCTGTTCTTACCATTATATAGGTAGCATCGGATATCATACGAGTTTATGTTGATCTACAGCCACAGTATTTTCATCTTAAATTTATATATATATATATATATATATATATATATATATATCAATTGTATCTATCATGTATTGGTACGTGGATCGGTATCGTCAGTCCAATAATATCTGAGTGAATCGGATATTGGAGTGAATTGTGTCTTGGATCGTCACCCAGTAACAATATTGGATCGATTGGTCCCAACGATACCCATTGGTATTGGATCGGTCCCAACTCTGATTTCTTTTGTTGCACTAATTTACTTTGGCTGCAGGGGTAATTTCAGTCACTCATTATGGCGTATAGGGAGGAACTATTCTACAGCTGACAGGTGTTGCTAGACAACCAAGCACACAGTTTTTAACCTACATTGCTGTTATTGATTGTGTATTATAGTGTCATATCTTTTCAGTCCAAATAGCGTTGGTTTATTTTGTGTGTTAATCAAACCACTGTTGGAATACTGTACTTCATGGACGTCCACTTTGGTGATCAAATAAGCAAAGCTGACTGCAGCTAAACAGTAGATAATCTCTGGACATTGGATATTGTTTGTTTAACTTACGATGCGCATCAGTTGGTTTGACTGGATAAGTCGCTGTACTCCTGTTGCTTCTCTAATCTCTGTCTCTGTCTGGTGATGGTGCTTCAGTCACATTTTGTGCTTGATCAGCTGTTTCCAGGATGGAAGTCTGATGCTAATAACAACAACAACAACAACAATAATAATAATAATAATAGCAATATCCTGCAAGTAACAAGTCTATTTTAAAACTGTGGTGAGTAAAAAGTGTAGATTTTTCTACTGGCATGTAATAAGTAAAAGTAAATTCAAGTACAGAAACTTGAAAATCTCACTTAAGCACAGTAAAAAAAAGTATTTTTGCTTTGTTGCTTCCCACCTCTGATCACCAGCCCCGCTGCAGGTTGTGAAGTTAGGTCTCTCTTACTGTGGATACCATGTTGTGGGTTTGGCATGAGGTAAGTAGGAGGGAACTCGGTGTTGAAGCTGTGGCTATTTTTAACAGCAGCTCCCTGCCAGCACAAAGCTAGATGGAAGCCAGCATGCTCTGCCTCTATCTTAGCCTCCGCCTCTTAGCCCTGTCTAAGAGGCACGCATACAAAAGCACTCATACAAATGCACATATATCACCTCCTCTCCAACTGCCATGTCTTTTCTCCTTTTCCCATTCTTAATCTGCATGCGTCTGAGCAGCTTTTTTCTGATTTCTCTCATCATTCAATATGCATCGACATACACCCGTACGGTATGCAACTCCCTGCTCCACACTAATACATACAAACACACTGAAGGCATGGGTGTATTAAAGCACTGGGGGAGGGTGTGCGGTGCGTGCCAAGTTGAATTTACAATTGATAAAGGTACAGTAGACATCAACGTCCACTGGCTTTTTATCATCAGTTCCTCTGTTGGCCGTGAACCTGCCATTTATATCAAAGCTAATTAAAATACTGGGTGTGGATCAGAATGCTGGGCTATTTATCTGCGCAATTTATGAAGTCAATTAATGCTCACTGATAAAATGATATATTTTTTCTGTAATGTTGAAGATTGAAAATTAAACTGAAACAGGATTGAGAGGAGAGGACCAATTGAATCTAGACAGTGAATCATTACCATCTCTGTGACTATGAAGTGGTCACGATTTATGAGTCCTGACTAGATTTCATAAGCATCATCAAACTTCCCATTTCCTCTCTCAGTGACGTTCGTCTTTTCATATTACCGTCTCTCCAAATGCCAGGGAAATCACCGAGGAGGATGGTGTTTGCTTTTATCTGGATAAAAATGGGTGCCTTAAAAGAATAAATCTATTCCAGTATTTGCCTCAAGTATTTGGAGTACCTGACCAGAGCTTTGTGCGTGTTTGCCAGGCTATTTCAAACACTGCTGCCAACAGACTGAGGAAGAGCTTTCGAGAAATGCATGATGAAAAAATGTATTTCTTCGGCACCATAACTGCTTCTTTCAGTACTCCTTGCCAACGCTGAATGTGTTAAACATGCTGTTTTCTCAAAACCAAGGGTGAGCCATATATGAACAAGTAAAGAAAATTGCCCATGAAATGCAGCAAGACTAACACAATTCATGAGGCGATTTATCAGTCAGTTGCAAAAGCACTGATACCTGTGTGATAGATGTGTGTGATGGTTATCAAATCCCAGCTTGTTTGGCATTTCTGATCCCTGGGTCAGGACTCTATTGATATCTGTCTTTGGACTCTAAATTGGATTTGGTTTATTGTTTCAGTGTGACCTCAGTTAGTGTCTCCTTTTGATCTTAAAGTCACAGAAACATTATTTCGAGGGCATCTTCATACCTTTTTTTGATGTATTCCCTGCTGTTTCCCGTTGTTGGGTGGGACATAATGCAGTGGACGCATTATTCAGAGGTGTAAACCAACGATAGATCAGTTATGGCGTTTTATTTGTAACAAAAGGGTGGAGCTGTTCAATCTGTGTTGTTTTTATTTGTTTGAATTTTTGCTCATAGCTACCGGTGCAGCATGAGGTTATTATTAAAGACATTCTGTTTTACTGAACTAATGGGATTTTGATACAAAAACGCAGGAAAATAAACAGTATTTGGGGGAATTTTTTTTTTTTTTTTGAATTTTATTATGACTTTAAGCTTCCAGCACTAAGCATTGTATATCATGCACCGCCATGCTGTGTTGTGTTGACAACTCATATGCTCACAGCTCAGTATTTTGAAGTTTTTGTTTCGATGCCAGAGAAATGACCGGATATCTTCCAGGGATGTAATAATTTATTCATAATTTTTGTGAATAGCACATTTGTATCATGGTTTGGGGATCAAGGTTGCAGTCATTACCATTTCAGAGAAAAATTGTGTTGGTCTTTTGCAGTAAAAACAGTGTACAGACCATACAATAAGAAGAAATAACAGAGTAAAGAAATCATTTGCAACACATTCAACCTCAATTACAATACTCATACACACACACTCATCAGTACACACCCTCAGAATCCTCCTGACACACACGCGCTCACACACACTGACCCACACTAGGGTTTTCATTAAATACAACAGCATGAAACAAGATGCAGAATATAAAACCTCTCAAGATCTACACAAATAAGTTTACTTTCAATTTTCAGTTTTTTTTAACCACATTTCTCATCTCTGTGCATTTAAATTTTTTCCTTCTTCTACACAGAACTTGCACACTTGGACAGAAGAAATTTGTTGTGGCGTCAGAGGTGGCTTTTGTTATTTATTATTTTTAAAAGTACGGGTACGGATGCGAAAATGGATTCAAAACAATGCAGTGCTTGTGGGTGTGGGTGGTGCAGCTGGGTAATGTAGTTATACATGCAGGACACTGTAGTGTGGGTTATACTTCTTTGTATGGCCATAGCCGCTACAAATTAAAACCAACGAATTATCACTGGTCTGCAACCAGCAAGACGTAACTTTTCAAACAGCAATACATCAATAATGTTTTGGAATTATGCAGAAAGAGGTGCAGAGGTGTTCACTCCTTCTCTCTACTCTCCCTCATACTGTAGTTTGGAGAAGTATTATCAAAACAAGGCCTAAAAATCTCAGCCTGCTAAACTTGTGAATTATTCACTAGTGCATGGGCATATATTTTTAGTCTTTGATACACTGACAAACACTCTCAGACCTCAGAGTTTCAAAACTTGGGCTTGAAATTCCTTTGGTGTAATTAGTTGTGATTTGACTATCAGTGATTCAGGGAAAACATTATAGCTGTCTACCTCGGCTTATGTTAACGTCACACTCCAACCTGCTTGTCCCAAAGGCATGTCAATTAGACGACTGAGTTTAACATTCTGATTATCATTCTGAATCGTAAAATATGCACCGGTCTGTGCCTGCAGCCTCATCCTTAGATCTTCCGAATAACTCTGTGTGCCTTCTCACCAACCAGGTGAGCAAGCATTGAGAAGATGAGCGCTGACCGCAATCCAAGATTAATCAATCACAAATGGGAACTTGGAATGTGAACCCCAGTTTGGTCTTGAGTTTTGTCATCGTTTTTCCTCCAGGAAAGTTACACTTCCTTAGGCTGACTATTTTAATAGAAATTTATAGATTTCTATGTGTCACATAATCCCATTTACCCCTTACATGGGGTCATATATATGCATTGCTTCTCACTGTTGCTGTCAATGTAGGCTACATGGATTGCTTTTCCATGCCCTTTGACTTGTGAAGAGGAGGCAAAGTGGTTTGATTTTGAACTGAAAGCAAAGTATAGATTCGTCGCCCAGTAAGTCACATTGTCACTGGAAAATATGAGAGTGTAGACCAAGGTGAATCAAAAACACCTTTCTGGAATCCCTCACTGTAAATATGTGGTTCATTTAAGTATAATCTCTTCTAGTGAGAACATAAAGTCCAAGTGTGAGAGTTAATACATGTAAACTAGATGCCTGCAAAATATTAAAAATGCATTACAGAAATAATATGTTAAAAAAAGTAGCTGAGGAATGATTTTGAATTGGTATTTACAAGTCAGAAATAGGGTTCACTATTAAAACTAGGCCAGATTAAGTAACTGATTGTCACTGATATAGAAATAGAAATTGTAGAAATCAGTGCTGCTATTGAAAGCGCTGCAGTGGAGTTTGTCTACTTCAGGCATTACTTGTTTTTTTTGGTCCACATTTCAGCCTTGAAAGCTGCAAGAAATACTACTTCTGAGAACCACAAGTATGAAGTGAGATATACGATGTTATAGTACGAGATAGTGTTCCTCTTTTTTTCCACACAGCTGAGAAATCAGTCCAGCCAGTTCTGTCATCTTTAACACTATCACTCTCTTCATGTCCATCTATTTATTACACCTTACGGCACACCAAATGCAAGTTTAGTCTTTGTACGAGGCTGCAGCGCGGTGGTTTTACTGAAACAGAGATAGGATGTCATTCTGGAAGTCAGACGCAGAACAATTTCGCCGATAGTGACGAGCTGGTGAAGCGTAATGAAATGCTCCACATTCTGAAACGGGATATGACCCACAAATAGTCTGGTTACCTTGCAAAATGGTTTCCACCACTGTATGCCATTCACCCATGAAAGCGTTGTCTCTCCTCCATGTGTCAATACACCCGCTGTTGACAGGTGAAATGAGATGTGGTAGCTGCACCTTGTCAAGTCTGCTCTGATGGTTGGGACATGTGACTTAAATTCAGACCGTTAGCAAAGGAAGGCTCTTTTCCCTGGATGAATGATACTTTTACAGTCAGTATGCATCCCGTCAAAGGGCTATTATGCGTAGAAGCATCCCGGGTAGAACTGACAATTGTGCGCCTCCAGGGAAGAGGCCGACAAGGAGCAGAGATAGTGCTTAAAAAGATGAGAATGGCAGAAAAGGGGCAGCAATTATGCATGTGTGTGTGTGTGTGTGTATGTGTGTGTGTTTGCCTGTGTCTGTGTGTGTTTTCATTTATGCACATGCTCTCTTACAGAGGATAACAAATTACGAGCAGATCAAGCATAAAGGGCAGCAACACTGGGGCAAGACGGTGGATCTGAAGACTAAAAGCAAGTGGAGCTCAATATCGCTCCAGGATGATGGGAAGGGATGAAGGCTGGACTGGTGGACATTTTTATAGGCCTTTTTGAACTCAACAAGGAAAAATAAATTGGAATAAGTATATGAGCACATCATTTATAAGCAAGTTGGGACAACTCGTTGATATTTTTTGCATCTAAACAGTTCATTTTTACTTTTTACAATTAATGTTGCTTTAAATAATTGCTATGAAGCATGGATTCGAGATTCGATCCCACCATCAAAAGACCGTGATCGCCTTGTGCGGCAGTCTATCCAGCAGTCCGCCCAGCAGTCCATGTCTGCTGCATAGCTGTCTATGCTAGCGACTTCTCACAGGATAAAATGGAGCTACTGGTGGTCGGCAATCATCAGGTGTGTGAAAATCAAGAGTGGCCAATTACTTACTGTGTTCCTGGCTCTAAAATCTCTTAACAGGGAACATATTCCTCATTGATCTACGTCCCACTGTGAACAGTGTAATTGTCTATGCTGGCACAAATGCCACTGGGCTCAGGCAGTAAGTAAAGCCTCATCATGACCTTGGGAGTCTAGCTGCGACAATTGAGAGCCTGGGTAAAGTGTTCATCCTGTCTGGACCCATTCCTACTCCGAAGGAAGCATTGTTAATTTTAGCTGTCTTTTCAGTCTACCGCAGTGGTTGTCCAACTTCTGTGCTGCAGCCAGCTATGACACTTTGACTCCCTCTGAACCAGCACAGTTTTCTACAAAAGAGATGGTTTTCATCCAAATGGGAAGGGAATGAAGATCTTGGTTTTAACCTCCCTTAAAAGCCAAAAACACTCAGTTCTGACTGACATTCCTGCAACGGTGCAACTGTTGGCTCAATATCTCCTGTTTTCAATGACAGTGAATGCAATCTCATCCCCATTCAACCAGTGCTGCCAATAGGGATGGGTATTCTTAAAACGAGGTCTACTCCTGCTGCTAAGTTCTCCTATACCAGCCGGATCTAACAGAAATTCATGAAATGACCATTATGTCTTAATCCATCACATCGTGGTACCATGCAGTGGGTTAAACTTTCATGCAGGAGACTGGTGTGAACCAAGACCGGTGTTCATTTCCTGTGTTCTACACATAACTGCGTGGTTGTTTGTTTTTTTGTTTTTTTCCCAACATAACAATCAAGTATTTTAATCCAAACCATGACCTTTTCCTAACCTCAACCAAATAGTTTTGTTGCCTAAACCAAACCAAACTGCAAAATGGATGAAGTTGCTCCTCTTAGGCTTAAAAATCCTACAAACGTCACTCAGCCTTGGTTCACAGAAAATGCACCGGCTAAAGCAGAGCGCAGGTAGAGAAGCACAATCAATCAATCAATCAATCAATCAAATCCTTTATTTAACCAGGTGAAGACTCATTGAGATTAAAATCTCTTTTTCAAGAGCGACCTGGCCACGAGGGCAGCATAAACAATGTTACAACAATAAATACAACAACAACAAAACAGCAGTCACATACTATAGCCAGCAACACAAATTGCTTACAACAATTGCTACAGGGTTTCCATAAAGTCTTTTTACAATTTAACATAGAGCAAATCTGATTAACATAACTCATCAATTGCTTTTGTAATAGATTTTTTAAATTGTAAAGAGTCTTTGTGGACACCCTGTATTTGTTCACTTTGAAATATTAAGGGATCTTATTAAATGTTACAATGCAGAAGATAAAAAAAAAAATACTAGGTATATCTGCAATGGTATTGATATAACCAACATGATGCGTTAACTTCAGAGATATGGTCAAATGACTCTTATTGTGAAAACATTATTAGAAAGATTGCATAAAAAATTTCTCAAAACTGATACAAGGGCAAGCACCTGCTGCATGAATAATTACATTAAAAAAAGCCCTATTGTATGACATGATTTACACATCACATCCCACATTGTGTTCCTGGACCAACATTGTAATCTACCAATCACAGCCCTCTGCCCTTTGCCATTGTCAGCGTGCTGCTCCTTTGTGCTTATTCTGAGGTAGGCTGTGCTTTCCAAATTTAATTAGTAAATCTGAACAACATCTCTGTCTTTAAGTCATTACTTTTTACAATCTATTTTATTTTATTTATTTTATTACTTTATATTTTATTTTATTATATATATGAGCTGCTGCAGGGTTAGCTTGCAAACTATATTGTCTGTGCTAACAAGTAAGCTTATTGACATAGACTGACAGCGTAGACAGACTGACAGGAAAAAACATTTTTATTAGGTGGATTTTTCAGCTTGAGCACTGCATATTAAAATCTTGTTTTTCCTCCCATATTTTCCACTCAGTTGACTTGGGCACATTTTTTTCTTGTCTGTGTGTGCATGCATGTATGTCCAGAGCTAATACTACTAGACAGCGCACACTAGTAGACCTATCAGCTGAATACCTTTTGTGCACAGTCATATCTGTATGATCAAGGGCTTCTTGTGGTTGTGGTGATTCAAAACCTTTCAAAAACCTGTTTTATACTGCAACTGAGTGCCAAGTCTGAGCTCCAGAGAGAGGGAGATATGCGGGCAGTGCCTCCATATTTTTTATTCTCCCAGTAACTGAAAAAAAGGTGGTTTGTCGCCTGAGTACGTTTTATTTTATTTTATTTTATTTTATTTTATTTTATTTTATTTTATTTTACAGTTCATCATGTTTTTTTTAATCTTTTATTGTAAAGCATTTTTTTTTAACTCTGGTTTGAAAGGTGCTGTATAAAATTTAATCCAATAATTCCCTTTAGATTTCTTTTTGATTTTTTTCTGTTGTTAACAAAAGGCAGTAATGATTGCTTTTTTCCTCACATCAAGGTGAAACCCCAAGAGCTCAGCAAAGTGAATCAATCGCAACTCTGTGCAGAATGGAGTGTGTACATTTGGGTAGAGTTGTAGGTTTGATTCCTAATCCTGACAAAGCAAGCTTTCACCCAATAATCAAACCGAGAGTGGATCGATGGTGGCAAAGATCAACATGTCACCGACAAGCCTGTCAAATACCAACCACTAATTCAACATTGAAATTGACCGATGCTGCCCTCAGGTTGTCAACACTGAGTGTTGAAAGTGTAAGTGTGTGTGAGGAAAACAACCAGCTGTTTTAGGACTCATGTTAAACGAAACGATGCAGCGTTGGCACAATCACACACCGCATGTATGCTTCTATGAAGGATCACCAATTTGTCCTCAATTTGATTCATCACGGAGACCAGAAGCATCTGTTTTGAACATTTCCCTATAGTTGCCTCAGATGATGTAAAAAACCCTCATTGATAATAATGTATGCTTCTCACTGTATGGAAATGTTGATGGAAAAGCAGCAGATGCCAAGCAGACCAATTTCCTGCCTCTTGCCAAATTTGATATGGACTTAACCACCTTACTGCAGCTGCAGGTGTAACATACAACGCTCAGGCACTCCACATTCTCATAAACAGATATCACAGCCTGGCAGTGTTTCCCGAAGCATGCTATTTTTGTCTCATTGGGTTGAGGTGGTAGGCAGACAGTCCCGGACCAAATAATCACTTCTAGTGCGCGGCACGGAAACCGGGCCCTCCGATGTCACTGATCCAAGGATGTGAGGGAGCGCTCCGGGTCATTATATCCCACTGGAAAGTTAATCTCGCACCAATTAGTTCCAGCCCAGGAGGTACCGCCGGGCACTGCGCTATGAAATGGCGGCGTTCCTTTGGGAACCCCCCTCCCACCACTCTCTCCCACCTCTCTCCTTCCACAGATCAACAATGGAGTGCGGCCTTGCTTTCACACATACACACAGACACATTGCCTCTAAGGTTTTTTGTATTGATCCAACCATCATTCTATTTTAGCTCTGCAATTACGTCTGATGATATAACCGGGGGTGTTACATGACTCTACTAATTGGTGTGTCAGCATGACGTCAGACTTTTTCCTTTTGTATGATCTAGGCAATGGGTTAAGTGCTTCAGTGTATTTTTTTAAGTTTTAAATGGAGATGAAATTGTTAGTCTTTTTTTTTTTTTTGGTCTCAAAGGTGAAGGATGCTTTTAGCCTTTTCAAAAGACCAGTCTGCCCAGCTTTTTAAATCTCTACTGATTTATCCTTTGACATCAGAGTTGTTAGGTTACTCTACATCTATCATGATATTTCATTTCATATTTTTATCTTGCGTAACGTGCCATGATGCTGAACATTATTTGCTTAAACCAGTCCTCATTTAAAGGGTCCGACCTTTGCTCAGGCTTCAGCTAACAAGCCAAATGATATTCCGACAGTATCCAAGAGGTCAGGGACCTGTCATCATTCTCATTCAGAGATTTCCAAGTTCAAGAACTGACAATGTGACATTTCATTAAAGCTTAAACATGCTTTCAGTCCCTCTCAAACGCAGGTTTACCACTGCTAGAACCCTAATTTATCTACCATTATCATAATATAGCATTCTAAATTACATATGAGGCAGGGAGTTTAGGCAGTTTAAACAAAGGTGCAGCTATCAAGACTCCTTGTCAAGGTGATTTGGTAATTTTATTTGCTAGCCTCAGAGTGTTTCTCTACCTCTCTATTCTGCCCTCTCTCGCTCTCGCTGCTCTCTCTCTCTCTCTCTTGCTTGTTTGTCCCGCTTCCTTTCATTTCATCATGTCTTCATTTTGCTTC